>OZ037732.1:9063677-9232355 GCA_964035505.1 Watsonalla cultraria | reverse complement strand
AACCTAACCTAACCTAACCTAACCTAACCTAACCTAACCTAACCTAACCTAACCTAACCTAACCTAACCTAACCTAACCTAACCTAACCTAACCTATAACCTAACCTAACCTAACCTAACCTAACCTAACCTAACCTAACCTAACCTAACCTAACCTAACCTAACCTAACCTAACCTAACCTAACCTAACCTAACCTAACCTAACCTAACCTAACCTAACCTAACCTAACCTAACCTAACCTAACCTAACCTAACCTAACCTAACCTAACCTAACCTAACCTAACCTAACCTAACCTAACCTAACCTAACCTAACCTAACCTAACCTAACCTAACCTAACCTAACCTAACCTAACCTAACCTAACCTAACCTAACCTAACCTAACCTAACCTAACCTAACCTAACCTAACCTAACCTAACCTAACCTAACCTAACCTAACCTAACCTAACCTAACCTAACCTAACCTAACCTAACCTAACCTAACCTAACCTAACCTAACCTAACCTAACCTAACCTAACCTAACCTAACCTAACCTAACCTAACCTAACCTAACCTAACCTAACCTAACCTAACCTAACCTAACCTAACCTAACCTAACCTAACCTAACCTAACCTAACCTAACCTAACCTAACCTAACCTAACCTAACCTAACCTAACCTAACCTAACCTAACCTAACCTAACCTAACCTAACCTAACCTAACCTAACCTAACCTAACCTAACCTAACCTAACCTAACCTAACCTAACCTAACCTAACCTAACCTAACCTAACCTAACCTAACCTAACCTAACCTAACCTAACCTAACCTAACCTAACCTAACCTAACCTAACCTAACCTAACCTAACCTAACCTAACCTAACCTAACCTAACCTAACCTAACCTAACCTAACCTAACCTAACCTAACCTAACCTAACCTAACCTAACCTAACCTAACCTAACCTAACCTAACCTAACCTAACCTAACCTAACCTAACCTAACCTAACCTAACCTAACCTAACCTAACCTAACCTAACCTAACCTAACCTAACCTAACCTAACCTAACCTAACCTAACCTAACCTAACCTAACCTAACCTAACCTAACCTAACCTAACCTAACCTAACCTAACCTAACCTAACCTAACCTAACCTAACCTAACCTAACCTAACCTAACCTAACCTAACCTAACCTAACCTAACCTAACCTAACCTAACCTAACCTAACCTAACCTAACCTAACCTAACCTAACCTAACCTAACCTAACCTAACCTAACCTAACCTAACCTAACCTAACCTAACCTAACCTAACCTAACCTAACCTAACCTAACCTAACCTAACCTAACCTAACCTAACCTAACCTAACCTAACCTAACCTAACCTAACCTAACCTAACCTAACCTAACCTAACCTAACCTAACCTAACCTAACCTAACCTAACCTAACCTAACCTAACCTAACCTAACCTAACCTAACCTAACCTAACCTAACCTAACCTAACCTAACCTAACCTAACCTAACCTAACCTAACCTAACCTAACCTAACCTAACCTAACCTAACCTAACCTAACCTAACCTAACCTAACCTAACCTAACCTAACCTAACCTAACCTAACCTAACCTAACCTAACCTAACCTAACCTAACCTAACCTAACCTAACCTAACCTAACCTAACCTAACCTAACCTAACCTAACCTAACCTAACCTAACCTAACCTAACCTAACCTAACCTAACCTAACCTAACCTAACCTAACCTAACCTAACCTAACCTAACCTAACCTAACCTAACCTAACCTAACCTAACCTAACCTAACCTAACCTAACCTAACCTAACCTAACCTAACCTAACCTAACCTAACCTAACCTAACCTAACCTAACCTAACCTAACCTAACCTAACCTAACCTAACCTAACCTAACCTAACCTAACCTAACCTAACCTAACCTAACCTAACCTAACCTAACCTAACCTAACCTAACCTAACCTAACCTAACCTAACCTAACCTAACCTAACCTAACCTAACCTAACCTAACCTAACCTAACCTAACCTAACCTAACCTAACCTAACCTAACCTAACCTAACCTAACCTAACCTAACCTAACCTAACCTAACCTAACCTAACCTAACCTAACCTAACCTAACCTAACCTAACCTAACCTAACCTAACCTAACCTAACCTAACCTAACCTAACCTAACCTAACCTAACCTAACCTAACCTAACCTAACCTAACCTAACCTAACCTAACCTAACCTAACCTAACCTAACCTAACCTAACCTAACCTAACCTAACCTAACCTAACCTAACCTAACCTAACCTAACCTAACCTAACCTAACCTAACCTAACCTAACCTAACCTAACCTAACCTAACCTAACCTAACCTAACCTAACCTAACCTAACCTAACCTAACCTAACCTAACCTAACCTAACCTAACCTAACCTAACCTAACCTAACCTAACCTAACCTAACCTAACCTAACCTAACCTAACCTAACCTAACCTAACCTAACCTAACCTAACCTAACCTAACCTAACCTAACCTAACCTAACCTAACCTAACCTAACCTAACCTAACCTAACCTAACCTAACCTAACCTAACCTAACCTAACCTAACCTAACCTAACCTAACCTAACCTAACCTAACCTAACCTAACCTAACCTAACCTAACCTAACCTAACCTAACCTAACCTAACCTAACCTAACCTAACCTAACCTAACCTAACCTAACCTAACCTAACCTAACCTAACCTAACCTAACCTAACCTAACCTAACCTAACCTAACCTAACCTAACCTAACCTAACCTAACCTAACCTAACCTAACCTAACCTAACCTAACCTAACCTAACCTAACCTAACCTAACCTAACCTAACCTAACCTAACCTAACCTAACCTAACCTAACCTAACCTAACCTAACCTAACCTAACCTAACCTAACCTAACCTAACCTAACCTAACCTAACCTAACCTAACCTAACCTAACCTAACCTAACCTAACCTAACCTAACCTAACCTAACCTAACCTAACCTAACCTAACCTAACCTAACCTAACCTAACCTAACCTAACCTAACCTAACCTAACCTAACCTAACCTAACCTAACCTAACCTAACCTAACCTAACCTAACCTAACCTAACCTAACCTAACCTAACCTAACCTAACCTAACCTAACCTAACCTAACCTAACCTAACCTAACCTAACCTAACCTAACCTAACCTAACCTAACCTAACCTAACCTAACCTAACCTAACCTAACCTAACCTAACCTAACCTAACCTAACCTAACCTAACCTAACCTAACCTAACCTAACCTAACCTAACCTAACCTAACCTAACCTAACCTAACCTAACCTAACCTAACCTAACCTAACCTAACCTAACCTAACCTAACCTAACCTAACCTAACCTAACCTAACCTAACCTAACCTATCCTAACCTAACCTAACCTAACCTAACCTAACCTAACCTAACCTAACCTAACCTAACCTAACCTAACCTAACCTAACCTAACCTAACCTAACCTAACCTAACCTAACCTAACCTAACCTAACCTAACCTAACCTAACCTAACCTAACCTAACCTAACCTAACCTAACCTAACCTAACCTAACCTAACCTAACCTAACCTAACCTAACCTAACCTAACCTAACCTAACCTAACCTAACCTAACCTAACCTAACCTAACCTAACCTAACCTAACCTAACCTAACCTAACCTAACCTAACCTAACCTAACCTAACCTAACCTAACCTAACCTAACCTAACCTAACCTAACCTAACCTAACCTAACCTAACCTAACCTAACCTAACCTAACCTAACCTAACCTAACCTAACCTAACCTAACCTAACCTAACCTAACCTAACCTAACCTAACCTAACCTAACCTAACCTAACCTAACCTAACCTAACCTAACCTAACCTAACCTAACCTAACCTAACCTAACCTAACCTAACCTAACCTAACCTAACCTAACCTAACCTAACCTAACCTAACCTAACCTAACCTAACCTAACCTAACCTAACCTAACCTAACCTAACCTAACCTAACCTAACCTAACCTAACCTAACCTAACCTAACCTAACCTAACCTAACCTAACCTAACCTAACCTAACCTAACCTAACCTAACCTAACCTAACCTAACCTAACCTAACCTAACCTAACCTAACCTAACCTAACCTAACCTAACCTAACCTAACCTAACCTAACCTAACCTAACCTAACCTAACCTAACCTAACCTAACCTAACCTAACCTAACCTAACCTAACCTAACCTAACCTAACCTAACCTAACCTAACCTAACCTAACCTAACCTAACCTAACCTAACCTAACCTAACCTAACCTAACCTAACCTAACCTAACCTAACCTAACCTAACCTAACCTAACCTAACCTAACCTAACCTAACCTAACCTAACCTAACCTAACCTAACCTAACCTAACCTAACCTAACCTAACCTAACCTAACCTAACCTAACCTAACCTAACCTAACCTAACCTAACCTAACCTAACCTAACCTAACCTAACCTAACCTAACCTAACCTAACCTAACCTAACCTAACCTAACCTAACCTAACCTAACCTAACCTAACCTAACCTAACCTAACCTAACCTAACCTAACCTAACCTAACCTAACCTAACCTAACCTAACCTAACCTAACCTAACCTAACCTAACCTAACCTAACCTAACCTAACCTAACCTAACCTAACCTAACCTAACCTAACCTAACCTAACCTAACCTAACCTAACCTAACCTAACCTAACCTAACCTAACCTAACCTAACCTAACCTAACCTAACCTAACCTAACCTAACCTAACCTAACCTAACCTAACCTAACCTAACCTAACCTAACCTAACCTAACCTAACCTAACCTAACCTAACCTAACCTAACCTAACCTAACCTAACCTAACCTAACCTAACCTAACCTAACCTAACCTAACCTAACCTAACCTAACCTAACCTAACCTAACCTAACCTAACCTAACCTAACCTAACCTAACCTAACCTAACCTAACCTAACCTAACCTAACCTAACCTAACCTAACCTAACCTAACCTAACCTAACCTAACCTAACCTAACCTAACCTAACCTAACCTAACCTAACCTAACCTAACCTAACCTAACCTAACCTAACCTAACCTAACCTAACCTAACCTAACCTAACCTAACCTAACCTAACCTAACCTAACCTAACCTAACCTAACCTAACCTAACCTAACCTAACCTAACCTAACCTAACCTAACCTAACCTAACCTAACCTAACCTAACCTAACCTAACCTAACCTAACCTAACCTAACCTAACCTAACCTAACCTAACCTAACCTAACCTAACCTAACCTAACCTAACCTAACCTAACCTAACCTAACCTAACCTAACCTAACCTAACCTAACCTAACCTAACCTAACCTAACCTAACCTAACCTAACCTAACCTAACCTAACCTAACCTAACCTAACCTAACCTAACCTAACCTAACCTAACCTAACCTAACCTAACCTAACCTAACCTAACCTAACCTAACCTAACCTAACCTAACCTAACCTAACCTAACCTAACCTAACCTAACCTAACCTAACCTAACCTAACCTAACCTAACCTAACCTAACCTAACCTAACCTAACCTAACCTAACCTAACCTAACCTAACCTAACCTAACCTAACCTAACCTAACCTAACCTAACCTAACCTAACCTAACCTAACCTAACCTAACCTAACCTAACCTAACCTAACCTAACCTAACCTAACCTAACCTAACCTAACCTAACCTAACCTAACCTAACCTAACCTAACCTAACCTAACCTAACCTAACCTAACCTAACCTAACCTAACCTAACCTAACCTAACCTAACCTAACCTAACCTAACCTAACCTAACCTAACCTAACCTAACCTAACCTAACCTAACCTAACCTAACCTAACCTAACCTAACCTAACCTAACCTAACCTAACCTAACCTAACCTAACCTAACCTAACCTAACCTAACCTAACCTAACCTAACCTAACCTAACCTAACCTAACCTAACCTAACCTAACCTAACCTAACCTAACCTAACCTAACCTAACCTAACCTAACCTAACCTAACCTAACCTAACCTAACCTAACCTAACCTAACCTAACCTAACCTAACCTAACCTAACCTAACCTAACCTAACCTAACCTAACCTAACCTAACCTAACCTAACCTAACCTAACCTAACCTAACCTAACCTAACCTAACCTAACCTAACCTAACCTAACCTAACCTAACCTAACCTAACCTAACCTAACCTAACCTAACCTAACCTAACCTAACCTAACCTAACCTAACCTAACCTAACCTAACCTAACCTAACCTAACCTAACCTAACCTAACCTAACCTAACCTAACCTAACCTAACCTAACCTAACCTAACCTAACCTAACCTAACCTAACCTAACCTAACCTAACCTAACCTAACCTAACCTAACCTAACCTAACCTAACCTAACCTAACCTAACCTAACCTAACCTAACCTAACCTAACCTAACCTAACCTAACCTAACCTAACCTAACCTAACCTAACCTAACCTAACCTAACCTAACCTAACCTAACCTAACCTAACCTAACCTAACCTAACCTAACCTAACCTAACCTAACCTAACCTAACCTAACCTAACCTAACCTAACCTAACCTAACCTAACCTAACCTAACCTAACCTAACCTAACCTAACCTAACCTAACCTAACCTAACCTAACCTAACCTAACCTAACCTAACCTAACCTAACCTAACCTAACCTAACCTAACCTAACCTAACCTAACCTAACCTAACCTAACCTAACCTAACCTAACCTAACCTAACCTAACCTAACCTAACCTAACCTAACCTAACCTAACCTAACCTAACCTAACCTAACCTAACCTAACCTAACCTAACCTAACCTAACCTAACCTAACCTAACCTAACCTAACCTAACCTAACCTAACCTAACCTAACCTAACCTAACCTAACCTAACCTAACCTAACCTAACCTAACCTAACCTAACCTAACCTAACCTAACCTAACCTAACCTAACCTAACCTAACCTAACCTAACCTAACCTAACCTAACCTAACCTAACCTAACCTAACCTAACCTAACCTAACCTAACCTAACCTAACCTAACCTAACCTAACCTAACCTAACCTAACCTAACCTAACCTAACCTAACCTAACCTAACCTAACCTAACCTAACCTAACCTAACCTAACCTAACCTAACCTAACCTAACCTAACCTAACCTAACCTAACCTAACCTAACCTAACCTAACCTAACCTAACCTAACCTAACCTAACCTAACCTAACCTAACCTAACCTAACCTAACCTAACCTAACCTAACCTAACCTAACCTAACCTAACCTAACCTAACCTAACCTAACCTAACCTAACCTAACCTAACCTAACCTAACCTAACCTAACCTAACCTAACCTAACCTAACCTAACCTAACCTAACCTAACCTAACCTAACCTAACCTAACCTAACCTAACCTAACCTAACCTAACCTAACCTAACCTAACCTAACCTAACCTAACCTAACCTAACCTAACCTAACCTAACCTAACCTAACCTAACCTAACCTAACCTAACCTAACCTAACCTAACCTAACCTAACCTAACCTAACCTAACCTAACCTAACCTAACCTAACCTAACCTAACCTAACCTAACCTAACCTAACCTAACCTAACCTAACCTAACCTAACCTAACCTAACCTAACCTAACCTAACCTAACCTAACCTAACCTAACCTAACCTAACCTAACCTAACCTAACCTAACCTAACCTAACCTAACCTAACCTAACCTAACCTAACCTAACCTAACCTAACCTAACCTAACCTAACCTAACCTAACCTAACCTAACCTAACCTAACCTAACCTAACCTAACCTAACCTAACCTAACCTAACCTAACCTAACCTAACCTAACCTAACCTAACCTAACCTAACCTAACCTAACCTAACCTAACCTAACCTAACCTAACCTAACCTAACCTAACCTAACCTAACCTAACCTAACCTAACCTAACCTAACCTAACCTAACCTAACCTAACCTAACCTAACCTAACCTAACCTAACCTAACCTAACCTAACCTAACCTAACCTAACCTAACCTAACCTAACCTAACCTAACCTAACCTAACCTAACCTAACCTAACCTAACCTAACCTAACCTAACCTAACCTAACCTAACCTAACCTAACCTAACCTAACCTAACCTAACCTAACCTAACCTAACCTAACCTAACCTAACCTAACCTAACCTAACCTAACCTAACCTAACCTAACCTAACCTAACCTAACCTAACCTAACCTAACCTAACCTAACCTAACCTAACCTAACCTAACCTAACCTAACCTAACCTAACCTAACCTAACCTAACCTAACCTAACCTAACCTAACCTAACCTAACCTAACCTAACCTAACCTAACCTAACCTAACCTAACCTAACCTAACCTAACCTAACCTAACCTAACCTAACCTAACCTAACCTAACCTAACCTAACCTAACCTAACCTAACCTAACCTAACCTAACCTAACCTAACCTAACCTAACCTAACCTAACCTAACCTAACCTAACCTAACCTAACCTAACCTAACCTAACCTAACCTAACCTAACCTAACCTAACCTAACCTAACCTAACCTAACCTAACCTAACCTAACCTAACCTAACCTAACCTAACCTAACCTAACCTAACCTAACCTAACCTAACCTAACCTAACCTAACCTAACCTAACCTAACCTAACCTAACCTAACCTAACCTAACCTAACCTAACCTAACCTAACCTAACCTAACCTAACCTAACCTAACCTAACCTAACCTAACCTAACCTAACCTAACCTAACCTAACCTAACCTAACCTAACCTAACCTAACCTAACCTAACCTAACCGAACCTAACCTAACTAACCTAACCTAACCTAACCTAACCTAACCTAACCTAACCTAACCTAACCTAACCTAACCTAACCTAACCTAACCTAACCTAACCTAACCTAACCACTAACCTAACCTAACCTAACCTAACCTAACCTACTAACCTAACCTAACCTAACCTAACCTAACCTAACCTAACCTAACCTAACCTAACCTAACCTAACCTAACCTAACCTAACCTAACCTAACCTAACCTAACCTAACCTAACCTAACCTAACCTAACCTAACCTAACCTAACCTAACCTTACCTAACCTAACCTAACCTAACCTAACCTACCTAACCTAACCTAACCTAACCTAACCTAACCTAACCTAACCTAACCTAACCTAACCTAACCTAACCTAACCTAACCTTAACCTAACCTAACCTAACCTAACCTAACCTAACCTAACCTAACCTAACCTAACCTAACCTAACCTAACCTAACCTAACCTAACCTAACCTAACCTAACCTAACCTAACCTAACCTAACCTAACCTAACCTAACCTAACCTAACCTAACCTAACCTAACCTAACCTAACCTAACCTAACCTAACCTAACCTAACCTAACCTAACCTAACCTAACCTAACCTAACCTAACCTAACCTAACCTAACCTAACCTAACCTAACCTAACCTAACCTAACCTAACCTAACCTAACCTAACCTAACCTAACCTAACCTAACCTAACCTAACCTAACCTAACCTAACCTAACCTAACCTAACCTAACCTAACCTAACCTAACCTAACCTAACCTAACCTAACCTAACCTAACCTAACCTAACCTAACCTAACCTAACCTAACCTAACCTAACCTAACCTAACCTAACCTAACCTAACCTAACCTAACCTAACCTAACCTAACCTAACCTAACCTAACCTAACCTAACCTAACCTAACCTAACCTAACCTAACCTAACCTAACCTAACCTAACCTAACCTAACCTAACCTAACCTAACCTAACCTAACCTAACCTAACCTAACCTAACCTAACCTAACCTAACCTAACCTAACCTAACCTAACCTAACCTAACCTAACCTAACCTAACCTAACCTAACCTAACCTAACCTAACCTAACCTAACCTAACCTAACCTAACCTAACCTAACCTAACCTAACCTAACCTAACCTAACCTAACCTAACCTAACCTAACCTAACCTAACCTAACCTAACCTAACCTAACCTAACCTAACCTAACCTAACCTAACCTAACCTAACCTAACCTAACCTAACCTAACCTAACCTAACCTAACCTAACCTAACCTAACCTAACCTAACCTAACCTAACCTAACCTAACCTAACCTAACCTAACCTAACCTAACCTAACCTAACCTAACCTAACCTAACCTAACCTAACCTAACCTAACCTAACCTAACCTAACCTAACCTAACCTAACCTAACCTAACCTAACCTAACCTAACCTAACCTAACCTAACCTAACCTAACCTAACCTAACCTAACCTAACCTAACCTAACCTAACCTAACCTAACCTAACCTAACCTAACCTAACCTAACCTAACCTAACCTAACCTAACCTAACCTAACCTAACCTAACCTAACCTAACCTAACCTAACCTAACCTAACCTAACCTAACCTAACCTAACCTAACCTAACCTAACCTAACCTAACCTAACCTAACCTAACCTAACCTAACCTAACCTAACCTAACCTAACCTAACCTAACCTAACCTAACCTAACCTAACCTAACCTAACCTAACCTAACCTAACCTAACCTAACCTAACCTAACCTAACCTAACCTAACCTAACCTAACCTAACCTAACCTAACCTAACCTAACCTAACCTAACCTAACCTAACCTAACCTAACCTAACCTAACCTAACCTAACCTAACCTAACCTAACCTAACCTAACCTAACCTAACCTAACCTAACCTAACCTAACCTAACCTAACCTAACCTAACCTAACCTAACCTAACCTAACCTAACCTAACCTAACCTAACCTAACCTAACCTAACCTAACCTAACCTAACCTAACCTAACCTAACCTAACCTAACCTAACCTAACCTAACCTAACCTAACCTAACCTAACCTAACCTAACCTAACCTAACCTAACCTAACCTAACCTAACCTAACCTAACCTAACCTAACCTAACCTAACCTAACCTAACCTAACCTAACCTAACCTAACCTAACCTAACCTAACCTAACCTAACCTAACCTAACCTAACCTAACCTAACCTAACCTAACCTAACCTAACCTAACCTAACCTAACCTAACCTAACCTAACCTAACCTAACCTAACCTAACCCAATAAAAATTTTTTCAAAAACATTTTCAGTGTGCCTATTGCTGCTGGTAGCTTTGCGAATAGCTCCTGTATATCGTCCGTGACGATCCCGCGACGCTCCGCCCCCGCACCTGGAAAATAAACAGTTTTTAATAAATTAAATAGTCCGTTTTTTACTAAAATTTTCTTTAAAAATTCCTATTAAATTATTTTTGTTCTAAACCTTCGCGTTTTTCGCTCCCCTAATATCCGGAGCACCCTACCGCAACCCCCCACAAGGTTTGCGCGCTCAAAAACGCTGAAAAACGCGAAAACTAGCACTTTTTCAAAATTTTTCTCTTTGGACCGAGGTTACTTGGTGAGTGACTTCGCCCATACATTCGATAATAAAAATTTTTTCAAAAACATTTTCAGTGTGCCTATTGCTGCTGGTAGCTTTGCGAATAGCTCCTGTATATCGTCCGTGACGATCCCGCGACGCTCCGCCCCCGCACCTGGAAAATAAACAGTTTTTAATAAATTAAATAGTCCGTTTTTTACTAAAATTTTCTTTAAAAATTCCTATTAAATTATTTTTGTTCTAAACCTTCGCGTTTTTCGCTCCCCTAATATCCGGAGCACCCTACCGCAACCCCCCACAAGGTTTGCGCGCTCAAAAACGCTGAAAAACGCGAAAACTAGCACTTTTTCAAAATTTTTCTCTTTGGACCGAGGTTACTTGGTGAGTGACTTCGCCCATACATTCGATAATAAAAATTTTTTCAAAAACATTTTCAGTGTGCCTATTGCTGCTGGTAGCTTTGCGAATAGCTCCTGTATATCGTCCGTGACGATCCCGCGACGCTCCGCCCCCGCACCTGGAAAATAAACAGTTTTTAATAAATTAAATAGTCCGTTTTTTACTAAAATTTTCTTTAAAAATTCCTATTAAATTATTTTTGTTCTAAACCTTCGCGTTTTTCGCTCCCCTAATATCCGGAGCACCCTACCGCAACCCCCCACAAGGTTTGCGCGCTCAAAAACGCTGAAAAACGCGAAAACTAGCACTTTTTCAAAATTTTTCTCTTTGGACCGAGGTTACTTGGTGAGTGACTTCGCCCATACATTCGATAATAAAAATTTTTTCAAAAACATTTTCAGTGTGCCTATTGCTGCTGGTAGCTTTGCGAATAGCTCCTGTATATCGTCCGTGACGATCCCGCGACGCTCCGCCCCCGCACCTGGAAAATAAACAGTTTTTAATAAATTAAATAGTCCGTTTTTTACTAAAATTTTCTTTAAAAATTCCTATTAAATTATTTTTGTTCTAAACCTTCGCGTTTTTCGCTCCCCTAATATCCGGAGCACCCTACCGCAACCCCCCACAAGGTTTGCGCGCTCAAAAACGCTGAAAAACGCGAAAACTAGCACTTTTTCAAAATTTTTCTCTTTGGACCGAGGTTACTTGGTGAGTGACTTCGCCCATACATTCGATAATAAAAATTTTTTCAAAAACATTTTCAGTGTGCCTATTGCTGCTGGTAGCTTTGCGAATAGCTCCTGTATATCGTCCGTGACGATCCCGCGACGCTCCGCCCCCGCACCTGGAAAATAAACAGTTTTTAATAAATTAAATAGTCCGTTTTTTACTAAAATTTTCTTTAAAAATTCCTATTAAATTATTTTTGTTCTAAACCTTCGCGTTTTTCGCTCCCCTAATATCCGGAGCACCCTACCGCAACCCCCCACAAGGTTTGCGCGCTCAAAAACGCTGAAAAACGCGAAAACTAGCACTTTTTCAAAATTTTTCTCTTTGGACCGAGGTTACTTGGTGAGTGACTTCGCCCATACATTCGATAATAAAAATTTTTTCAAAAACATTTTCAGTGTGCCTATTGCTGCTGGTAGCTTTGCGAATAGCTCCTGTATATCGTCCGTGACGATCCCGCGACGCTCCGCCCCCGCACCTGGAAAATAAACAGTTTTTAATAAATTAAATAGTCCGTTTTTTACTAAAATTTTCTTTAAAAATTCCTATTAAATTATTTTTGTTCTAAACCTTCGCGTTTTTCGCTCCCCTAATATCCGGAGCACCCTACCGCAACCCCCCACAAGGTTTGCGCGCTCAAAAACGCTGAAAAACGCGAAAACTAGCACTTTTTCAAAATTTTTCTCTTTGGACCGAGGTTACTTGGTGAGTGACTTCGCCCATACATTCGATAATAAAAATTTTTTCAAAAACATTTTCAGTGTGCCTATTGCTGCTGGTAGCTTTGCGAATAGCTCCTGTATATCGTCCGTGACGATCCCGCGACGCTCCGCCCCCGCACCTGGAAAATAAACAGTTTTTAATAAATTAAATAGTCCGTTTTTTACTAAAATTTTCTTTAAAAATTCCTATTAAATTATTTTTGTTCTAAACCTTCGCGTTTTTCGCTCCCCTAATATCCGGAGCACCCTACCGCAACCCCCCACAAGGTTTGCGCGCTCAAAAACGCTGAAAAACGCGAAAACTAGCACTTTTTCAAAATTTTTCTCTTTGGACCGAGGTTACTTGGTGAGTGACTTCGCCCATACATTCGATAATAAAAATTTTTTCAAAAACATTTTCAGTGTGCCTATTGCTGCTGGTAGCTTTGCGAATAGCTCCTGTATATCGTCCGTGACGATCCCGCGACGCTCCGCCCCCGCACCTGGAAAATAAACAGTTTTTAATAAATTAAATAGTCCGTTTTTTACTAAAATTTTCTTTAAAAATTCCTATTAAATTATTTTTGTTCTAAACCTTCGCGTTTTTCGCTCCCCTAATATCCGGAGCACCCTACCGCAACCCCCCACAAGGTTTGCGCGCTCAAAAACGCTGAAAAACGCGAAAACTCGCCCCCCCACCCACCCTTTCTCGATCCGGTAGGTGACCGCGGTCCGCCCACGCAACACCGAATTCGTCCTAATCGTTCGATTTGCGTGCGGTTTTCGACGATACAGGACGCCTATCGGTTCCTGGGGCCCAACAGGACTATCCACGGAATTTTAGGGCTTTTTGAAAAATTTTTAGGGACTTTTTTCGGTATTTAAGCCGAAAAAGCGTACATATTTTTAGGACAGGGGCCCTTATTGGCTCTTCTGTTTCACTGTTGCTGTCCAGACTTTACTGACACATTAGGCACCTTATTGGGTACCTAATTTAGTTTAGTTTTAGTCGTAGGTTTTAGTATTTTTTGAATTATTGATTTTTGAAGACGGTCTTTTGACACATTTTATTTAGGAAATTTATTTTTATTTTATTCTAATTTATTAAGACAAAGGTCTTATTGGGCCTTTGACAAGATCCATCTTTGGACTTTTATTCTATTATTTTAAACTATTTCATTGACTTTTACTTTTATTTGACTTTTTAAATTTATTTTACAGACAAGGGTTTTATTGAACCCTTCTTATTTTAAGTGACGTTAATTTATTGTGTCACCGACAAATTGTTTGAGACCGTCCATTTATTTGATTTTGACTTTTAATTTATTTACTCGTATTTATTATCGGCCAATTGTTTTTATTTATTGTTGCATATTTTGTGTAAACTCCGAACCCTCTAACATGATTAGGCACAGCCCGCCTAAACTGCGAAGGTGCACTCCCCCCAAGAGGTACATCGCCCCCACCACCTGGGCACGTAAAAACCTCTCGTTCTCCCCGACTCCCGAGAAGGTTGAGCCCTCGCGAGCAATGGTGAGGCGTAGCGTCGAGGCGTGGGAGGGCGAGAGGTCAACCGGTGATAAAACACCAACCCCACCCCCGGCTCCCCTGAACACCACGACGGTCACTCGGAAGTCCAAACCGAAGGCGGCACCGGAAGGCAGTGCGCCGACGGAGACAGCCGAGTGCCCGTCCAAAAAACCGGCACAGGCTGATAGAGTCGCCGAGGCACGAGCGTGCCTAAACAAGGCAAAGCTGAACCTGGGTAACTCGCGGAACCTTAAGACGGACATTAAGGAAGCGGTTACCCAGGCCCTCGAGCGGCTCTACCAGCTTGTGAAGGAAGCGGAGGCCGGGAGCATGAAGGTCAAGGGGAAAAAGACAGGGAGAAAAGAAGCGGTGGAAGAGGAGGAAAAGGGGGAGGTCATCGAGGCACAGGAGCCCCCAAGGCAGCCGCCGATGGCGCAGCCTTGGGAGAAGGGGATAGGAGAATGGGAAAAGCGATTGGAGGAGCATGCCACCTTAATTAGGGAAAGCAACTCCAAAATGGAGGAGCTGAAGGAAGCGCTAGGAAAGCATGGTGTGGTCCTGGAGAAGACCACATACGCGAGTGTGGTGGTGGCAGGACCGAAACCCGTGGTCCCGACTCAGGCCCCACTGCACTCGGTCGCGGTCAGCTCCAGGGACACACAGGAAACTGGAGAGGACGTCCTGGCCCACATCCGCAAAGCGATAAACGCCAAAGACGGGTGGGTCAGGATTGAGAGGGTTAGAAAAGCAAAGGACAAGAAGGTAATAGTGGCATGCTCCTCCAAGGAGGATAGGGACAAGGTTAAGGAGCGCCTCAGGGGCGCAGGTGATCGGCTCCTCGTCGAGGAAATCAAGAATAAGGACCCCCTTCTGGTCCTCAGGGACGTGATGTCGTATAACAGCGACGAAGACGTTACAAACGCCCTGAGGAACCAGAATAGGGAACTGTTCGATGGCCTCGACGAGGAAGACGTCCGGCTGGAGGTCCGCTTTCGACGGAAAGCTAGGAACCGCCAGGCCGGCCACGTGGTCATGAGGGTGTCCCCCGCAGTATGGACGAGAGTGACCGGGGCAGGCGCGGTGCACATAGACCTACAGAAGGTCCGAGCGGCGGACTACTCGCCGCTCGTCCAATGCTCGCGCTGCCTCGGTTACGGGCACGGGCGGCGTTTCTGCACGCAGAAAGCCGTCGTGTGTAGCCACTGCGGGGGAGCCCACATGAAGTCCGAGTGCGCGGACTGGCTGGCCAACGCTGTCCCGCGATGCTGCAATTGCAGCAGCGCCGAGCTGGACAAAACCGACCACAATGCGTTTAGTCGGGAGTGTCCAGTTCGGCGAAAGTGGGACTCGTTGGCTCGGGCCAGTATCGCGTACTCGTAGGGACACCACGTGGAGTCACGCCGATCACCAACAGGCTGGTGAGCTTGGCGCCCTTGGGGATCTCAGCACGCAGGCACTCAACAGTACCAACGGGACAGAGAACCGTAGACGCGGCCACGCCGGATCAGACCACAGCGGAAATGAAATGGCAAAAAACTGTGGCCGGTTTCGTGGGAAACCGGCCAAGCTTAAAGCAAAGAAAATCGGGCCGCTGTGGTCCGAGGCAACAAAATGGCAGGCCGCGTCTCGACACGCTGTGCAGACCGAAGGTGCGGGGGAGTGCCGGAAAGAGAGGAGAGGAGGGCAAAAAAAACCCTCACTCTGTACCGCAAAAACCAGCGGAGCCCGTCGTCTCGAGGGGCCGAAAACGGCTGTCCAGACAGATAAAAGGCTCGGCCATGCTGATGCATGGCCAAACCGTTTGTAGAGATTCGCAAGGGCAGCCGTCGTCCAGGGACACCCTGAGACGACTGGCTCCGCAGATGAATAAAGAAGGCATGAAAAGAAACTGCAAATAAAAACACAAACACACCCATCCACACACAAACAAGACAGTGGCAATGAACTAAAGCAACACGATGAACAAAGTCTCAGCCTACGGCCGAGGAAACGCGCGACGCCTCCAGGGCGTCAAAAAAAAAAAAAAAAAAAAAAAAAACCTAACCTAACCTAACCTAACCTAACCTAACCTAACCTAACCTAACCTAACCTAACCTAACCTAACCTAACCTAACCTAACCTAACCTAACCTAACCTAACCTAACCTAACCTAACCTAACCTAACCTAACCTAACCTAACCTAACCTAACCTAACCTAACCTAACCTAACCTAACCTAACCGAGCCAAACCGTCGGACACATCCTCGCCGAGTGCCCAGCTTTCGGGAAAGAACGCTTTGAGGCGGAACAGGAGATGGGAGAGAGTATTGTGGACGAGTCATTGGGGAAGTTGATAAGAGGAAGGGATACCCAAAAAATTTTTGTAAATTATAGTATAAAGGTAGCGACTATTGTCGCTACCAGAAATAAGTAAAAATTAAATAGCTCAATTTAAGAATATATACAATTTAAATAAGAATTAATACATTTATAAGTAGAAACAGCAAGAAGCATAAATAGGTAAAATATTAGAATTCGCACAAAGTTTTGGAACACACACACATGGAAATTAGTAAAGAACAAAGTACATCAACGTCGTTATATAGTAAAAATAATAAATAAAAGTTAAACAAGATCCCTGAGTAAGTTCAGGGGAGACACAAGAAAGGCCTCCAGGGCCGCAAAAAAAAAAAAAAAAAAAAAAAAAAAAAAAAAACCTAACCTAACCTAACCTAACCTAACCTTTTTTTTTTTTTTTTTTAACGTGGTAAAATCCTTTATGGATACGCACCCCTGCCACGGGGGCAGCAGGGGGGTTATGTGGGACTCCCACCCACTAAACATCCACGGTGTTCCTCCACATCGCCTGAACGGGGGGGGCTCGGGACCGCAAGATACACGCACCGACGCCCCCTCCAGCGACTGGTCTTTTCGACCCCTCTCCTGGTACCTGGCTGAACCTGGCTTTTCTCTTCTTTCTCGGTTCCGGAACCGAGACCTGGCTTTTACAGTGCCGTCACCTTTATGGGGGCGCGGTTCCGCATTCGCACGGTCCCGAGGGCTCCCCCAGCAACGACAAATACCTGGCATCTGGCATCTCCTGGCTTTTACAGTGCCGTCACCTTTGTGGGGGGCGCGGTTCCGCATTCGCACGGTCCCGAGGGCCCCCCCAGCAACGACAAATACCTGGCATCTCCTGGCTTTTACACTACCAATCGCCGTTCCGGGCGGGCGCAGGACCGCTTTCGCACGGTCCCGTGGCCCCCCCCGACGACTGGCAGACACCTGGCTGGATGGCTTGACACTTGGGAGGACGCTTCAGGAACACGAGAGCGTCCTACAACCGCGAGGGCCATGCGTTGGCGCCGAGACCCCCGTCCCGACGCCCGCGGCCCTCTAGGGAGGCATGAGCCGTTCTTCGGCTCGCCTCCTACGGCCGGTCCTGCGGCGGCGGTGTGGGGCTGCGAGAGGATCGTCCTCCCTTGCCCGCTCCGCCGCCTCCTTCTGCGAGATGACGTTCTCGCAGAATGACACGGCCGCATGCCAAGCCAAAGTGCTGCCGACCATGGCCTTGACCAAGGAAGGCAGCGTGGGGTCTCCTCCGATAGTGGCGGCGAGGACATCGCGCTGCACCGACCACGCCGGGCACTGCTCCAGCGTATGTTGCGCGGTGTCCTCGTCGCCGCCGCACTCATGGCACCTTGGGGTCGCTTCCCTCTGCGCCACTCCGTGCAGGTACTTCCCGAAACATCCGTGTCCGGACAGTACCTGCACGAGGCGGTAGGTAAGCGCCCCGTGCTTGCGGCTCGTCCATTCCTTGAGGACCGGGCGAATGGCCTCAATGGTCAGACGCCCAGCCTCCGGCTCCGCGAGCCGCTCCTGCCACTCGACCAACGAACGTTCCTGCGCCTGCTGCCGCTCGCGCCTCGCGTCTTCGGGCGCGGCGGCCCCGCCGTCTGCTCGGGCCTCAGCACTCCGCCGATAAACGGCTGCGAGCACTTTGGCCTCGAGGTCCCAGGGTGGGGTCCCCGCCAGGACACAGGCCGCGCCGTGTGAGATGGTGCGGTATCCGCGGATCACCCTGGTCGCCATGACCCGCTGCGGTCTCCGGAGCAGGGTCATATTGCGGCGATCCAGGGCTTCCGCCCACACCGGCGCGCCGTACAGGGCCATCGACCTCACCACCCCGGTGTACAGACGACGGCAGCACGTTCGTGGTCCTCCAGTGTTCGGCAGGAGCCGGCTAAGCGCACCAGCCGCAGCGACGAGTTTGGGGGCGAGGCGCTTAAAGTGCGCGTGGAACTTCCACCTGCCGTCGAGTACGAGGCCGAGATATTTCATCTCGGTCCCTACCTCGACGGCAACGCCCCCTACGTCCAGCTGCGCCCCCGCTGGTGGCTTCCTTCGAGGCCCGTGGAAACACAGGGCTTCTGTCTTGCTGAGGGCTACCTTTAGGCCCAACTGCCGGATCCGGTCTATGACGATCGCCACTCCGGTCTCCGACAGAAGGGTCGCCTCGGCATAGTTCGCCGCTCTTGCTGTGACAAGAGTGTCGTCTGCGTAGCACACCACGTCGACTCCGGCCGGAAGAGCGCCACGCAGCGCCCAGTCATATCCGATGTTCCACAGGAGCGGGCCAAGCACCGATCCCTGTGGAACACCGCATGCGACGCGCTGACGTAGAAGCTCACCGGCCCCGTCTACGCACACGACACTCCTGCCCAGCAGGTAGTCCTCGAGGACTCGTCGGAGGTACTCCGGAACCCGATGGTACCGGAGCGCCTCAGCCACGCAGCTGAAGGGCAGGGTGTTGAACGCGTTGGAGATGTCGAGGGACACCGCCAACACCACCCCGCCCTCTGCGACAGCTGCTTGCGAGAGGGACTTCACGCGCATCACGGCGTCGACCGTGGAGCGTCCCTCTCGGAAGCCGTATTGGCTGGTGGCCAGATCGGGCCCCATCGTGCGTAAGTGGTCTGTGATGCGGGCAGCTATTATACGCTCAAACAGCTTGCCCGCCTCATCCAGCAGCACGATGGGCCGCATCGCTGACGACGAGCCCGGAGGACGTCCCTCCTTCGGCAGCAAGACTAGCAAGCCCTGCTTCCATATCGAGGGGAACTGTCCACGCGCAAGACACGCGTCGAGCAGTCCCCTGAATCGGGCCTCTAGCGTGTCCAGGGCCTTGACCAACGCGCGGGCTGGAACCCCGTCGGGCCCTGGTGCGGTCTTTTTGGCGCGGAGCCGTAGGATCGCCGCCCCCATTTCGCCATCCGAAATGGGGGGTACGGGGGCGGCGTCCGTGTCACGTCCGGTGAGTGGCGGCGCCATCCCCGGCGGCTGAAAGTCAGCACTGGCGGGGAATAGCGCCGCGACGACTTCCTTGAGGAGGCGGGGCTGGAGAGACTCGGTGAGTGGGGCGGCCCGCTCGCGCATCTGCTTCCGCGCGTGGCGGTAGGGGCGACCCCACGGATCCCGGTTCAGCTCATCCAGCATCTCTTCCCGGCCTCGGGTCTTGGCTTGTGCGATGGCCAGCTGCAGAGTCTTCTTACAAGACGTGTAAGCATCGTACAGCTGGCCCTCGCTTGCCTCGTCGCGCGCGCGCCGCCTGCGACACCTCTGGTACTCGCGGCGCGCTTCGGCGCAGTCCCTACGGAGGTCTGCGATCTCCGCCGACCACCAGTACACCTCTCTACGTGGTGGCCGGCGCCGTGCGCGCGGCATTGCCGCGTCGCATACCTCCGTCATAGTCTCCTGGAACCACGCCGCTTGGTCTTCCACGTCGTCTGTGCGCGACTGAGGCTGGCACCAAGACCTTACAATGGCCGCCTCCTCAAGCAAGTCGTTGTCCAATTTAGCCAGCGCCCACCTTGGGAACGGTGACCGTCGTCCGCCGGTTCGACGGCTTCTTGCCTCCGTCGTGGGGGAGACGCTGAACCGGATATAACGGTGATCCGACAGCGTCTCGACCCCATCGAGGACCCGCCAGCCCTGGACTCGCGTCGCGACAGCAGGAGATGCAAACGAGATGTCCACGATTGACTCTCCCTGCTGCCGCACGCAGGTGCTGACAGAGCCCCGATTTAGGACGGAGACTCCGATGAGAGCCGCCCATTCCTCGAGGGTTTCGCCGCGAGCGTCCGTGGCCGGACAGCCCCACACCGTTGACTTGGCGTTGAAGTCTCCCAGGACGAATACCGGCAGCGGTGAAGCTCGTCTCACCGCCGCCCCAACCTCGTCCAGGAAGGCTTCAAACTCGATGAGGGGTCTGTTGGGGGAGAAGTACACGCCGATGAAGGCGAATCCCCCCCAGGCCACGACGACGAAACCCTGGCCCCTCTCCTTGAGGGTGAGGTCCCCTGCGCTTGCGATGGCAACGGTTCCCGTAGCATCGCCCGCCCAGTTTGACCTGGACGGAACGAAGTAGGGTTCCGCCACCACCGCAATGTCCACCGACCACTCCAGCAGGGACTGCAGGAAAAGATCCTGAGCCCGAGCAGAGTGGTTGAGGTTCCCCTGCAGGACCTTCGTAGGGCGACTAGGGGCCATCGGCGGTCACCGTCCCCTGACCAGCTGGCTGAGCTGGTTTAGCAGCGACGGGGGCTATACCCCCCGTGGGCGCTGGCTTACGGCGATTGCCCGGCTTGACCGGCGTGGCTCTGCAGGCCTTGCTGCCCGCCACATGGTCCGCCGGTCTGCCCGCTTCGGCACATAGGGCGCAGTGCGGTGCTGCCGAGCACTCGCGCGCCTTATGGCCGGGCTCACCGCAGCGGTAGCAAAGTTCGCTGCGGTCAACAGAGGAGGAGCACTGTGGTGCCACGTGCCCGTTCCGGTGGCACCGGAAGCAGCGGGTGGGCTTGCGCTGCAGGAGTGTAACCCTTGCGCTCACCCAACCCACTAACAACCGGCCCGCTGTCGTCAGTGCTTTCGCAGTGACGATCGGGCAGCTCACCCACAGTGCTCCTAGGCCCGAGGGGGTCGCACGGACTTCTCCGGTCTTGATGACCCCCTCTGCACAGCCTGTTGCACGGGCAATCGCCGCAGTCACATTACTGGCAGACACTGAGTCGTCCAGCCCGGAGATGCGCAGCTCAGCGCGCCTCTCGGGTCTGGACACCCGAACGTCATCGGCGCTCAGTGTCTGCCTTATCTTCTCTGCTAGGGCCTCTGCCCTTTGGTCATTCGCCGACCCCGCCACTTCAAATATTCGGGCCCCCGTTGCCGCCTTCCTAATGCGGATGTGAGGGATCCCTATATCAGGGAGGGAGATCTTTTCCCTGAGGTCGGCGATGACCGAGGCGTACTTGAGCCCTCTCTGCTCTGCAGCGGGCTGCAGCGTTATCACCACTGCAGCCGTCTTGGGAGCGCGTAGCTTAGCCTCTCTTGGTTGAGTTACCTTTCCTTTCCTAATGGGTTTGGGTGGGTTTGGGAGAAGAGGCGCTTTCAGGGTCTTCTCTTTCGTTCCTTGTTTTCTGCCCCCCGTCCTCCCTACCACTCTGGCCCAGGTTTCGACTGGGGTCGAAGCCGCTTGAGCTACCGAAGGGCGCTCAGTTGTAGCACCAGGTAGCTGTTGGCCTGGTGCTACTCCTCGCCTACGCCTGCGGCGCCTGCCACGCTTAGCCGGCTCGACCCCGGATGTTCTGGCCTCAGGCGCCATATGTGTGGGCCTGGCTTCTTTTCTGCGCTCCCCTTGAGAGGGGCAGAGGCGCTTCTCCAACTCCTCGAATTTTTGTTGCATGGCCGCCATCACTGTGGCGGCCACGTCCTGCTGAGATGGTGGCGGAGTTACACGTGCAGGTGTAGTCTGCTGCGGCCTGGTGTTCTCCACTCTCAATGTAGCCACTTCGGCGCGCAGGAGGTCGTTGTCCGCCCGCAGAGCAGCTATTTGAGCTACCTCCGCTCGCAGGCGTTCCACCTCCGCCTGTAACTTCCTCGTCTCGAGAGTGGCGGTGCTTTCAAAGAGCTTACCGCTCGCCACCTCGATTGCTGCCGCAGCAGACTTAAGGGCCCGAACGCAGGTGCCCTTCAGGCGTCCTGACTTGGCAGCAACCTCACAGATCTTCCTCGCCTCTGTGACTATTACGTCTCTGTAGGCTGCTGCCGTCGGGTCTCTCAGCCGGATCTCCTCTTCGATGCTCCGCCTTCTGCGCTCTTCCTCCGCCTTGCGGTTGTCTTGCACCGCAGGCGACGGGGACCCATTACTGTCGCTGCGGATGAAAGAGCAGCGCCTGGCCACACGTTCCGACGCCGCAGACGCGAATGAGGAGTCACTGTCGCCGTGCTCCTGGACTTCTGGCCGCAGCGTCACATCGGCCGGCTGGGATTTGGCCGCGAATCGCCCTCGCCCATCTCTCGCTGGCTTGGGTCGGTTTCGAGCCGCCAGTGCCCGACGATTGATAGGGGGCGCCGGTTCGCACGTCACCACTTCCGATCCGGGCAAGTCGTCGCCCGAGGAAGGGCACGTCGATCGACGGCCTCCTGTTTCGTCGCAAGCCCAGAACCTCTGAGCCTTATCTCTGGAGAGACTCTCTCCTGAGGTTTCAGTGTCCGTGAATGAATTGCCGGGTCGTTGTTCACGGGGGTCAGCGGCATGCTGACCTCCGACGCATGTTGTGCCCCCCCCAGATACTGTGGGGCAGCCCGAAGCCGAGGCTTCGGGGCGGGATTTACCCGCCTGGAGATTTGTCTTCAATATGCGTGTCGTCATTTTGTTTGTGTTTCCTCCTCCTCGTCGTTGTGTAACAGTAAAGTGGTTTTTGCATGTGAAGTATGTGAGTGTGTGAACGTGAGGGTGTGTGATGTGTAGTGTATCTGTAGAGTGTGGGTGGTGTGTGTGCACTGTCGGGACTGGCCATCTCGCCAGCCATGCATCCCATCGACCAGAGTATCTTGGGATTGAGTTTGTGTATCTGCTTGTGCGTGTGGTTTTTGCATGTAGATGTGTAGCTGTTGTGTGCTGTAAGTGTGTGTGCAAGAAAAATGTGTGTGGTTTTTTGCATGTTGAGTGTAGCTGTGTGTGTGTAAACTCCCTGTTAGGTGTACCCCCCCCAATTGGCTAGCCATCAGCCGCCGGTCAACAACAGAGCCCCGTTAGAGGAATGTTGTCAACCGTCGTTGCCCAGGGTGCACCACGTGGAGGTTGCTGCCTTGGCACCCTAACCTTTTTTTTTTTTTTTTTTTTTTTTTTTTTTTTTTTTTTTTTTTAACGTGGTAAAATCCTTTATGGATACGCACCCCTGCCACGGGGGCAGCAGGGGGGTTATGTGGGACTCCCACCCACTAAACATCCACGGTGTTCCTCCACATCGCCTGAACGGGGGGGGCTCGGGACCGCAAGATACACGCACCGACGCCCCCTCCAGCGACTGGTCTTTTCGACCCCTCTCCTGGTACCTGGCTGAACCTGGCTTTTCTCTCCTTTCTCGGTTCCGGAACCGAGACCTGGCTTTTACAGTGCCGTCACCTTTGTGGGGGGCGCGGTTCCGCATTCGCACGGTCCCGAGGGCCCCCCCAGCAACGACAAATACCTGGCATCTCCTGGCTTTTACACTACCAATCGCCGTTCCGGGCGGGCGCAGGACCGCTTTCGCACGGTCCCATGGCCCCCCCCGACGACTGGCAGACACCTGGCTGGATGGCTTGACACTTGGGAGGACGCTTCAGGAACACGAGAGCGTCCTACAACCGCGAGGGCCATGCGTTGGCGCCGAGACCCCCGTCCCGACGCCCGCGGCCCTCTAGGGAGGCATGAGCCGTTCCTCGGCTCGCCTCCTACGACCGGTCCTGCGGCGGCGGTGTGGGGCTGCGAGAGGATCGTCCTCCCTTGCCCGCTCCGCCGCCTCCTTCTGCGAGATGACGTTCTCGCAGAATGACACGGCCGCATGCCAAGCCAAAGTGCTGCCGACCATGGCCTTGACCAAGGAAGGCAGGGTGGGGTCTCCTCCGATAGTGGCGGCGAGGACATCGCGCTGCACCGACCACGCCGGGCACTGCTCCAGCGTATGTTGCGCGGTGTCCTCGTCGCCGCCGCACTCATGGCACCTTGGGGTCGCTTCCCTCTGCGCCACTCCGTGCAGGTACTTCCCGAAACATCCGTGTCCGGACAGTACCTGCACGAGGCGGTAGGTAAGCGCCCCGTGCTTGCGGCTCGTCCATTCCTTGAGGACCGGGCGAATGGCCTCAATGGTCAGACGCCCAGCCTCCGGCTCCGCGAGCCGCTCCTGCCACTCGACCAACGAACGTTCCTGCGCCTGCTGCCGCTCGCGCCTCGCGTCTTCGGGCGCGGCGGCCCCGCCGTCTGCTCGGGCCTCAGCACTCCGCCGATAAACGGCTGCGAGCACTTTGGCCTCGAGGTCCCAGGGTGAGGTCCCCGCCAGGACACAGGCCGCGCCGTGTGAGATGGTGCGGTATCCGCGGATCACCCTGGTCGCCATGACCCGCTGCGGTCTCCGGAGCAGGGTCATATTGCGGCGATCCAGGGCTTCCGCCCACACCGGCGCGCCGTACAGGGCCATCGACCTCACCACCCCGGTGTACAGACGACGGCAGCACGTTCGTGGTCCTCCAGTGTTCGGCAGGAGCCGGCTAAGCGCACCAGCCGCAGCGACGAGTTTGGGGGCGAGGCGCTTAAAGTGCGCGTGGAACTTCCACCTGCCGTCAAGTACGAGGCCGAGATATTTCATCTCGGTCCCTACCTCGACGGCAACGCCCCCTACGTCCAGCTGCGCCCCCGCTGGTGGCTTCCTTCGAGGCCCGTGGAAACACAGGGCTTCTGTCTTGCTGAGGGCTACCTTTAGGCCCAACTGCCGGATCCGGTCTATGACGATCGCCACTCCGGTCTCCGACAGAAGGGTCGCCTCGGCATAGTTCGCCGCTCTTGCTGTGACAAGAGTGTCGTCTGCGTAGCACACCACGTCGACTCCGGCCGGAAGAGCGCCACGCAGCGCCCAGTCATATCCGATGTTCCACAGGAGCGGGCCAAGCACCGATCCCTGTGGAACACCGCATGCGACGCGCTGACGTAGAAGCTCACCGGCCCCGTCTACGCACACGACACTCCTGCCCAGCAGGTAGTCCTCGAGGACTCGTCGGAGGTACTCCGGAACCCGATGGTACCGGAGCGCCTCAGCCACGCAGCTGAAGGGCAGGGTGTTGAACGCGTTGGAGATGTCGAGGGACACCGCCAACACCACCCCGCCCTCTGCGACAGCTGCTTGCGAGAGGGACTTCACGCGCATCACGGCGTCGACCGTGGAGCGTCTCTCTCGGAAGCCGTATTGGCTGGTGGCCAGATCGGGCCCCATCGTGCGTAAGTGGTCTGTGATGCGGGCAGCTATTATACGCTCAAATAGCTTGCCCGCCTCATCCAGCAGCACGATGGGCCGCATCGCTGACGACGAGCCCGGAGGACGTCCCTCCTTCGGCAGCAAGACTAGCAAGCCCTGCTTCCATATCGAGGGGAACTGTCCACGCGCAAGACACGCGTCGAGCAGTCCCCTGAATCGGGCCTCTAGCGTGTCCAGGGCCTTGACCAACGCGCGGCCTGGAACCCCGTCGGGCCCTGGTGCGGTCTTTTTGGCGCGGAGCCGTAGGATCGCCGCCCCCATTTCGCCATCCGAAATGGGGGGTACGGGGGCGGCGTCCGTGTCACGTCCGGTGAGTGGCGGCGCCATCCCCGGCGGCTGAAAGTCAGCACTGGCGGGGAATAGCGCCGCGACGACTTCCTTGAGGAGGCGGGGCTGGAGAGACTCGGTGAGTGGGGCGGCCCGCTCGCGCATCTGCTTCCGCGCGTGGCGGTAGGGGCGACCCCACGGATCCCGGTTCAGCTCATCCAGCATCTCTTCCCGGCCTCGGGTCTTGGCTTGTGCGATGGCCAGCTGCAGAGTCTTCTTACAAGACGTGTAAGCATCGTACAGCTGGCCCTCGCTTGCCTCGTCGCGCGCGCGCCGCCTGCGACACCTCTGGTACTCGCGGCGCGCTTCGGCGCAGTCCCTACGGAGGTCTGCGATCTCCGCCGACCACCAGTACACCTCTCTACGTGGTGGCCGGCGCCGTGCGCGCGGCATTGCCGCGTCGCATACCTCCGTCATAGTCTCCTGGAACCACGCCGCTTGGTCTTCCACGTCGTCTGTGCGCGACTGAGGCTGGCACCAAGACCTTACAATGGCCGCCTCCTCAAGCAAGTCGTTGTCCAATTTAGCCAGCGCCCACCTTGGGAACGGTGACCGTCGTCCGCCGGTTCGACGGCTTCTTGCCTCCGTCGTGGGGGAGACGCTGAACCGGATATAACGGTGATCCGACAGCGTCTCGACCCCATCGAGGACCCGCCAGCCCTGGACTCGCGTCGCGACAGCAGGAGATGCAAACGAGATGTCCACGATTGACTCTCCCTGCTGCCGCACGCAGGTGCTGACAGAGCCCCGATTTAGGACGGAGACTCCGATGAGAGCCGCCCATTCCTCGAGGGTTTCGCCGCGAGCGTCCGTGGCCGGACAGCCCCACACCGTTGACTTGGCGTTGAAGTCTCCCAGGACGAATACCGGCAGCGGTGAAGCTCGTCTCACCGCCGCCCCAACCTCGTCCAGGAAGGCTTCAAACTCGATGAGGGGTCTGTTGGGGGAGAAGTACACGCCGATGAAGGCGAATCCCCCCCAGGCCACGACGACGAAACCCTGGCCCCTCTCCTTGAGGGTGAGGTCCCCTGCGCTTGCGATGGCAACGGTTCCCGTAGCATCGCCCGCCCAGTTTGACCTGGACGGAACGAAGTAGGGTTCCGCCACCACCGCAATGTCCACCGACCACTCCAGCAGGGACTGCAGGAAAAGATCCTGAGCCCGAGCAGAGTGGTTGAGGTTCCCCTGCAGGACCTTCGTAGGGCGACTAGGGGCCATCGGCGGTCACCGTCCCCTGACCAGCTGGCTGAGCTGGTTTAGCAGCGACGGGGGCTATACCCCCCGTGGGCGCTGGCTTACGGCGATTGCCCGGCTTGACCGGCGTGGCTCTGCAGGCCTTGCTGCCCGCCACATGGTCCGCCGGTCTGCCCGCTTCGGCACATAGGGCGCAGTGCGGTGCTGCCGAGCACTCGCGCGCCTTATGGCCGGGCTCACCGCAGCGGTAGCAAAGTTCGCTGCGGTCAACAGAGGAGGAGCACTGTGGTGCCACGTGCCCGTTCCGGTGGCACCGGAAGCAGCGGGTGGGCTTGCGCTGCAGGAGTGTAACCCTTGCGCTCACCCAACCCACTAACAACCGGCCCGCTGTCGTCAGTGCTTTCGCAGTGACGATCGGGCAGCTCACCCACAGTGCTCCTAGGCCCGAGGGGGTCGCACGGACTTCTCCGGTCTTGATGACCCCCTCTGCACAGCCTGTTGCACGGGCAATCGCCGCAGTCACATTACTGGCAGACACTGAGTCGTCCAGCCCGGAGATGCGCAGCTCAGCGCGCCTCTCGGGTCTGGACACCCGAACGTCATCGGCGCTCAGTGTCTGCCTTATCTTCTCTGCTAGGGCCTCTGCCCTTTGGTCATTCGCCGACCCCGCCACTTCAAATATTCGGGCCCCCGTTGCCGCCTTCCTAATGCGGATGTGAGGGATCCCTATATCAGGGAGGGAGATCTTTTCCCTGAGGTCGGCGATGACCGAGGCGTACTTGAGCCCTCTCTGCTCTGCAGCGGGCTGCAGCGTTATCACCACTGCAGCCGTCTTGGGAGCGCGTAGCTTAGCCTCTCTTGGTTGAGTTACCTTTCCTTTCCTAATGGGTTTGGGTGGGTTTGGGAGAAGAGGCGCTTTCAGGGTCTTCTCTTTCGTTCCTTGTTTTCTGCCCCCCGTCCTCCCTACCACTCTGGCCCAGGTTTCGACTGGGGTCGAAGCCGCTTGAGCTACCGAAGGGCGCTCAGTTGTAGCACCAGGTAGCTGTTGGCCTGGTGCTACTCCTCGCCTACGCCTGCGGCGCCTGCCACGCTTAGCCGGCTCGACCCCGGATGTTCTGGCCTCAGGCGCCATATGTGTGGGCCTGGCTTCTTTTCTGCGCTCCCCTTGAGAGGGGCAGAGGCGCTTCTCCAACTCCTCGAATTTTTGTTGCATGGCCGCCATCACTGTGGCGGCCACGTCCTGCTGAGATGGTGGCGGAGTTACACGTGCAGGTGTAGTCTGCTGCGGCCTGGTGTTCTCCACTCTCAATGTAGCCACTTCGGCGCGCAGGAGGTCGTTGTCCGCCCGCAGAGCAGCTATTTGAGCTACCTCCGCTCGCAGGCGTTCCACCTCCGCCTGTAACTTCCTCGTCTCGAGAGTGGCGGTGCTTTCAAAGAGCTTACCGCTCGCCACCTCGATTGCTGCCGCAGCAGACTTAAGGGCCCGAACGCAGGTGCCCTTCAGGCGTCCTGACTTGGCAGCAACCTCACAGATCTTCCTCGCCTCTGTGACTATTACGTCTCTGTAGGCTGCTGCCGTCGGGTCTCTCAGCCGGATCTCCTCTTCGATGCTCCGCCTTCTGCGCTCTTCCTCCGCCTTGCGGTTGTCTTGCACCGCAGGCGACGGGGACCCATTACTGTCGCTGCGGATGAAAGAGCAGCGCCTGGCCACACGTTCCGACGCCGCAGACGCGAATGAGGAGTCACTGTCGCCGTGCTCCTGGACTTCTGGCCGCAGCGTCACATCGGCCGGCTGGGATTTGGCCGCGAATCGCCCTCGCCCATCTCTCGCTGGCTTGGGTCGGTTTCGAGCCGCCAGTGCCCGACGATTGATAGGGGGCGCCGGTTCGCACGTCACCACTTCCGATCCGGGCAAGTCGTCGCCCGAGGAAGGGCACGTCGATCGACGGCCTCCTGTTTCGTCGCAAGCCCAGAACCTCTGAGCCTTATCTCTGGAGAGACTCTCTCCTGAGGTTTCAGTGTCCGTGAATGAATTGCCGGGTCGTTGTTCACGGGGGTCAGCGGCATGCTGACCTCCGACGCATGTTGTGCCCCCCCCAGATACTGTGGGGCAGCCCGAAGCCGAGGCTTCGGGGCGGGATTTACCCGCCTGGAGATTTGTCTTCAATATGCGTGTCGTCATTTTGTTTGTGTTTCCTCCTCCTCGTCGTTGTGTAACAGTAAAGTGGTTTTTGCATGTGAAGTATGTGAGTGTGTGAACGTGAGGGTGTGTGATGTGTAGTGTATCTGTAGAGTGTGGGTGGTGTGTGTGCACTGTCGGGACTGGCCATCTCGCCAGCCATGCATCCCATCGACCAGAGTATCTTGGGATTGAGTTTGTGTATCTGCTTGTGCGTGTGGTTTTTGCATGTAGATGTGTAGCTGTTGTGTGCTGTAAGTGTGTGTGCAAGAAAAATGTGTGTGGTTTTTTGCATGTTGAGTGTAGCTGTGTGTGTGTAAACTCCCTGTTAGGTGTACCCCCCCCAATTGGCTAGCCATCAGCCGCCGGTCAACAACAGAGCCCCGTTAGAGGAATGTTGTCAACCGTCGTTGCCCAGGGTGCACCACGTGGAGGTTGCTGCCTTGGCACCCTAACCTTTTTTTTTTTTTTTTTTTTTTTTTTTTTTTTTTTTTTTTTAACGTGGTAAAATCCTTTATGGATACGCACCCCTGCCACGGGGGCAGCAGGGGGGTTATGTGGGACTCCCACCCACTAAACATCCACGGTGTTCCTCCACATCGCCTGAACGGGGGGGGCTCGGGACCGCAAGATACACGCACCGACGCCCCCTCCAGCGACTGGTCTTTTCGACCCCTCTCCTGGTACCTGGCTGAACCTGGCTTTTCTCTCCTTTCTCGGTTCCGGAACCGAGACCTGGCTTTTACAGTGCCGTCACCTTTGTGGGGGGCGCGGTTCCGCATTCGCACGGTCCCGAGGGCCCCCCCAGCAACGACAAATACCTGGCATCTCCTGGCTTTTACACTACCAATCGCCGTTCCGGGCGGGCGCAGGACCGCTTTCGCACGGTCCCATGGCCCCCCCCGACGACTGGCAGACACCTGGCTGGATGGCTTGACACTTGGGAGGACGCTTCAGGAACACGAGAGCGTCCTACAACCGCGAGGGCCATGCGTTGGCGCCGAGACCCCCGTCCCGACGCCCGCGGCCCTCTAGGGAGGCATGAGCCGTTCCTCGGCTCGCCTCCTACGACCGGTCCTGCGGCGGCGGTGTGGGGCTGCGAGAGGATCGTCCTCCCTTGCCCGCTCCGCCGCCTCCTTCTGCGAGATGACGTTCTCGCAGAATGACACGGCCGCATGCCAAGCCAAAGTGCTGCCGACCATGGCCTTGACCAAGGAAGGCAGGGTGGGGTCTCCTCCGATAGTGGCGGCGAGGACATCGCGCTGCACCGACCACGCCGGGCACTGCTCCAGCGTATGTTGCGCGGTGTCCTCGTCGCCGCCGCACTCATGGCACCTTGGGGTCGCTTCCCTCTGCGCCACTCCGTGCAGGTACTTCCCGAAACATCCGTGTCCGGACAGTACCTGCACGAGGCGGTAGGTAAGCGCCCCGTGCTTGCGGCTCGTCCATTCCTTGAGGACCGGGCGAATGGCCTCAATGGTCAGACGCCCAGCCTCCGGCTCCGCGAGCCGCTCCTGCCACTCGACCAACGAACGTTCCTGCGCCTGCTGCCGCTCGCGCCTCGCGTCTTCGGGCGCGGCGGCCCCGCCGTCTGCTCGGGCCTCAGCACTCCGCCGATAAACGGCTGCGAGCACTTTGGCCTCGAGGTCCCAGGGTGAGGTCCCCGCCAGGACACAGGCCGCGCCGTGTGAGATGGTGCGGTATCCGCGGATCACCCTGGTCGCCATGACCCGCTGCGGTCTCCGGAGCAGGGTCATATTGCGGCGATCCAGGGCTTCCGCCCACACCGGCGCGCCGTACAGGGCCATCGACCTCACCACCCCGGTGTACAGACGACGGCAGCACGTTCGTGGTCCTCCAGTGTTCGGCAGGAGCCGGCTAAGCGCACCAGCCGCAGCGACGAGTTTGGGGGCGAGGCGCTTAAAGTGCGCGTGGAACTTCCACCTGCCGTCAAGTACGAGGCCGAGATATTTCATCTCGGTCCCTACCTCGACGGCAACGCCCCCTACGTCCAGCTGCGCCCCCGCTGGTGGCTTCCTTCGAGGCCCGTGGAAACACAGGGCTTCTGTCTTGCTGAGGGCTACCTTTAGGCCCAACTGCCGGATCCGGTCTATGACGATCGCCACTCCGGTCTCCGACAGAAGGGTCGCCTCGGCATAGTTCGCCGCTCTTGCTGTGACAAGAGTGTCGTCTGCGTAGCACACCACGTCGACTCCGGCCGGAAGAGCGCCACGCAGCGCCCAGTCATATCCGATGTTCCACAGGAGCGGGCCAAGCACCGATCCCTGTGGAACACCGCATGCGACGCGCTGACGTAGAAGCTCACCGGCCCCGTCTACGCACACGACACTCCTGCCCAGCAGGTAGTCCTCGAGGACTCGTCGGAGGTACTCCGGAACCCGATGGTACCGGAGCGCCTCAGCCACGCAGCTGAAGGGCAGGGTGTTGAACGCGTTGGAGATGTCGAGGGACACCGCCAACACCACCCCGCCCTCTGCGACAGCTGCTTGCGAGAGGGACTTCACGCGCATCACGGCGTCGACCGTGGAGCGTCTCTCTCGGAAGCCGTATTGGCTGGTGGCCAGATCGGGCCCCATCGTGCGTAAGTGGTCTGTGATGCGGGCAGCTATTATACGCTCAAATAGCTTGCCCGCCTCATCCAGCAGCACGATGGGCCGCATCGCTGACGACGAGCCCGGAGGACGTCCCTCCTTCGGCAGCAAGACTAGCAAGCCCTGCTTCCATATCGAGGGGAACTGTCCACGCGCAAGACACGCGTCGAGCAGTCCCCTGAATCGGGCCTCTAGCGTGTCCAGGGCCTTGACCAACGCGCGGCCTGGAACCCCGTCGGGCCCTGGTGCGGTCTTTTTGGCGCGGAGCCGTAGGATCGCCGCCCCCATTTCGCCATCCGAAATGGGGGGTACGGGGGCGGCGTCCGTGTCACGTCCGGTGAGTGGCGGCGCCATCCCCGGCGGCTGAAAGTCAGCACTGGCGGGGAATAGCGCCGCGACGACTTCCTTGAGGAGGCGGGGCTGGAGAGACTCGGTGAGTGGGGCGGCCCGCTCGCGCATCTGCTTCCGCGCGTGGCGGTAGGGGCGACCCCACGGATCCCGGTTCAGCTCATCCAGCATCTCTTCCCGGCCTCGGGTCTTGGCTTGTGCGATGGCCAGCTGCAGAGTCTTCTTACAAGACGTGTAAGCATCGTACAGCTGGCCCTCGCTTGCCTCGTCGCGCGCGCGCCGCCTGCGACACCTCTGGTACTCGCGGCGCGCTTCGGCGCAGTCCCTACGGAGGTCTGCGATCTCCGCCGACCACCAGTACACCTCTCTACGTGGTGGCCGGCGCCGTGCGCGCGGCATTGCCGCGTCGCATACCTCCGTCATAGTCTCCTGGAACCACGCCGCTTGGTCTTCCACGTCGTCTGTGCGCGACTGAGGCTGGCACCAAGACCTTACTGGCCGCCTCCTCAAGCAAGTCGTTGTCCAATTTAGCCAGCGCCCACCTTGGGAACGGTGACCGTCGTCCGCCGGTTCGACGGCTTCTTGCCTCCGTCGTGGGGGAGACGCTGAACCGGATATAACGGTGATCCGACAGCGTCTCGACCCCATCGAGGACCCGCCAGCCCTGGACTCGCGTCGCGACAGCAGGAGATGCAAACGAGATGTCCACGATTGACTCTCCCTGCTGCCGCACGCAGGTGCTGACAGAGCCCCGATTTAGGACGGAGACTCCGATGAGAGCCGCCCATTCCTCGAGGGTTTCGCCGCGAGCGTCCGTGGCCGGACAGCCCCACACCGTTGACTTGGCGTTGAAGTCTCCCAGGACGAATACCGGCAGCGGTGAAGCTCGTCTCACCGCCGCCCCAACCTCGTCCAGGAAGGCTTCAAACTCGATGAGGGGTCTGTTGGGGGAGAAGTACACGCCGATGAAGGCGAATCCCCCCCAGGCCACGACGACGAAACCCTGGCCCCTCTCCTTGAGGGTGAGGTCCCCTGCGCTTGCGATGGCAACGGTTCCCGTAGCATCGCCCGCCCAGTTTGACCTGGACGGAACGAAGTAGGGTTCCGCCACCACCGCAATGTCCACCGACCACTCCAGCAGGGACTGCAGGAAAAGATCCTGAGCCCGAGCAGAGTGGTTGAGGTTCCCCTGCAGGACCTTCGTAGGGCGACTAGGGGCCATCGGCGGTCACCGTCCCCTGACCAGCTGGCTGAGCTGGTTTAGCAGCGACGGGGGCTATACCCCCCGTGGGCGCTGGCTTACGGCGATTGCCCGGCTTGACCGGCGTGGCTCTGCAGGCCTTGCTGCCCGCCACATGGTCCGCCGGTCTGCCCGCTTCGGCACATAGGGCGCAGTGCGGTGCTGCCGAGCACTCGCGCGCCTTATGGCCGGGCTCACCGCAGCGGTAGCAAAGTTCGCTGCGGTCAACAGAGGAGGAGCACTGTGGTGCCACGTGCCCGTTCCGGTGGCACCGGAAGCAGCGGGTGGGCTTGCGCTGCAGGAGTGTAACCCTTGCGCTCACCCAACCCACTAACAACCGGCCCGCTGTCGTCAGTGCTTTCGCAGTGACGATCGGGCAGCTCACCCACAGTGCTCCTAGGCCCGAGGGGGTCGCACGGACTTCTCCGGTCTTGATGACCCCCTCTGCACAGCCTGTTGCACGGGCAATCGCCGCAGTCACATTACTGGCAGACACTGAGTCGTCCAGCCCGGAGATGCGCAGCTCAGCGCGCCTCTCGGGTCTGGACACCCGAACGTCATCGGCGCTCAGTGTCTGCCTTATCTTCTCTGCTAGGGCCTCTGCCCTTTGGTCATTCGCCGACCCCGCCACTTCAAATATTCGGGCCCCCGTTGCCGCCTTCCTAATGCGGATGTGAGGGATCCCTATATCAGGGAGGGAGATCTTTTCCCTGAGGTCGGCGATGACCGAGGCGTACTTGAGCCCTCTCTGCTCTGCAGCGGGCTGCAGCGTTATCACCACTGCAGCCGTCTTGGGAGCGCGTAGCTTAGCCTCTCTTGGTTGAGTTACCTTTCCTTTCCTAATGGGTTTGGGTGGGTTTGGGAGAAGAGGCGCTTTCAGGGTCTTCTCTTTCGTTCCTTGTTTTCTGCCCCCCGTCCTCCCTACCACTCTGGCCCAGGTTTCGACTGGGGTCGAAGCCGCTTGAGCTACCGAAGGGCGCTCAGTTGTAGCACCAGGTAGCTGTTGGCCTGGTGCTACTCCTCGCCTACGCCTGCGGCGCCTGCCACGCTTAGCCGGCTCGACCCCGGATGTTCTGGCCTCAGGCGCCATATGTGTGGGCCTGGCTTCTTTTCTGCGCTCCCCTTGAGAGGGGCAGAGGCGCTTCTCCAACTCCTCGAATTTTTGTTGCATGGCCGCCATCACTGTGGCGGCCACGTCCTGCTGAGATGGTGGCGGAGTTACACGTGCAGGTGTAGTCTGCTGCGGCCTGGTGTTCTCCACTCTCAATGTAGCCACTTCGGCGCGCAGGAGGTCGTTGTCCGCCCGCAGAGCAGCTATTTGAGCTACCTCCGCTCGCAGGCGTTCCACCTCCGCCTGTAACTTCCTCGTCTCGAGAGTGGCGGTGCTTTCAAAGAGCTTACCGCTCGCCACCTCGATTGCTGCCGCAGCAGACTTAAGGGCCCGAACGCAGGTGCCCTTCAGGCGTCCTGACTTGGCAGCAACCTCACAGATCTTCCTCGCCTCTGTGACTATTACGTCTCTGTAGGCTGCTGCCGTCGGGTCTCTCAGCCGGATCTCCTCTTCGATGCTCCGCCTTCTGCGCTCTTCCTCCGCCTTGCGGTTGTCTTGCACCGCAGGCGACGGGGACCCATTACTGTCGCTGCGGATGAAAGAGCAGCGCCTGGCCACACGTTCCGACGCCGCAGACGCGAATGAGGAGTCACTGTCGCCGTGCTCCTGGACTTCTGGCCGCAGCGTCACATCGGCCGGCTGGGATTTGGCCGCGAATCGCCCTCGCCCATCTCTCGCTGGCTTGGGTCGGTTTCGAGCCGCCAGTGCCCGACGATTGATAGGGGGCGCCGGTTCGCACGTCACCACTTCCGATCCGGGCAAGTCGTCGCCCGAGGAAGGGCACGTCGATCGACGGCCTCCTGTTTCGTCGCAAGCCCAGAACCTCTGAGCCTTATCTCTGGAGAGACTCTCTCCTGAGGTTTCAGTGTCCGTGAATGAATTGCCGGGTCGTTGTTCACGGGGGTCAGCGGCATGCTGACCTCCGACGCATGTTGTGCCCCCCCCAGATACTGTGGGGCAGCCCGAAGCCGAGGCTTCGGGGCGGGATTTACCCGCCTGGAGATTTGTCTTCAATATGCGTGTCGTCATTTTGTTTGTGTTTCCTCCTCCTCGTCGTTGTGTAACAGTAAAGTGGTTTTTGCATGTGAAGTATGTGAGTGTGTGAACGTGAGGGTGTGTGATGTGTAGTGTATCTGTAGAGTGTGGGTGGTGTGTGTGCACTGTCGGGACTGGCCATCTCGCCAGCCATGCATCCCATCGACCAGAGTATCTTGGGATTGAGTTTGTGTATCTGCTTGTGCGTGTGGTTTTTGCATGTAGATGTGTAGCTGTTGTGTGCTGTAAGTGTGTGTGCAAGAAAAATGTGTGTGGTTTTTTGCATGTTGAGTGTAGCTGTGTGTGTGTAAACTCCCTGTTAGGTGTACCCCCCCCAATTGGCTAGCCATCAGCCGCCGGTCAACAACAGAGCCCCGTTAGAGGAATGTTGTCAACCGTCGTTGCCCAGGGTGCACCACGTGGAGGTTGCTGCCTTGGCACCCTAACCTTTTTTTTTTTTTTTTTTTTTTTTTTTTTTTTTTTTTTTTTTTAACGTGGTAAAATCCTTTATGGATACGCACCCCTGCCACGGGGGCAGCAGGGGGGTTATGTGGGACTCCCACCCACTAAACATCCACGGTGTTCCTCCACATCGCCTGAACGGGGGGGGCTCGGGACCGCAAGATACACGCACCGACGCCCCCTCCAGCGACTGGTCTTTTCGACCCCTCTCCTGGTACCTGGCTGAACCTGGCTTTTCTCTCCTTTCTCGGTTCCGGAACCGAGACCTGGCTTTTACAGTGCCGTCACCTTTGTGGGGGGCGCGGTTCCGCATTCGCACGGTCCCGAGGGCCCCCCCAGCAACGACAAATACCTGGCATCTCCTGGCTTTTACACTACCAATCGCCGTTCCGGGCGGGCGCAGGACCGCTTTCGCACGGTCCCATGGCCCCCCCCGACGACTGGCAGACACCTGGCTGGATGGCTTGACACTTGGGAGGACGCTTCAGGAACACGAGAGCGTCCTACAACCGCGAGGGCCATGCGTTGGCGCCGAGACCCCCGTCCCGACGCCCGCGGCCCTCTAGGGAGGCATGAGCCGTTCCTCGGCTCGCCTCCTACGACCGGTCCTGCGGCGGCGGTGTGGGGCTGCGAGAGGATCGTCCTCCCTTGCCCGCTCCGCCGCCTCCTTCTGCGAGATGACGTTCTCGCAGAATGACACGGCCGCATGCCAAGCCAAAGTGCTGCCGACCATGGCCTTGACCAAGGAAGGCAGGGTGGGGTCTCCTCCGATAGTGGCGGCGAGGACATCGCGCTGCACCGACCACGCCGGGCACTGCTCCAGCGTATGTTGCGCGGTGTCCTCGTCGCCGCCGCACTCATGGCACCTTGGGGTCGCTTCCCTCTGCGCCACTCCGTGCAGGTACTTCCCGAAACATCCGTGTCCGGACAGTACCTGCACGAGGCGGTAGGTAAGCGCCCCGTGCTTGCGGCTCGTCCATTCCTTGAGGACCGGGCGAATGGCCTCAATGGTCAGACGCCCAGCCTCCGGCTCCGCGAGCCGCTCCTGCCACTCGACCAACGAACGTTCCTGCGCCTGCTGCCGCTCGCGCCTCGCGTCTTCGGGCGCGGCGGCCCCGCCGTCTGCTCGGGCCTCAGCACTCCGCCGATAAACGGCTGCGAGCACTTTGGCCTCGAGGTCCCAGGGTGAGGTCCCCGCCAGGACACAGGCCGCGCCGTGTGAGATGGTGCGGTATCCGCGGATCACCCTGGTCGCCATGACCCGCTGCGGTCTCCGGAGCAGGGTCATATTGCGGCGATCCAGGGCTTCCGCCCACACCGGCGCGCCGTACAGGGCCATCGACCTCACCACCCCGGTGTACAGACGACGGCAGCACGTTCGTGGTCCTCCAGTGTTCGGCAGGAGCCGGCTAAGCGCACCAGCCGCAGCGACGAGTTTGGGGGCGAGGCGCTTAAAGTGCGCGTGGAACTTCCACCTGCCGTCAAGTACGAGGCCGAGATATTTCATCTCGGTCCCTACCTCGACGGCAACGCCCCCTACGTCCAGCTGCGCCCCCGCTGGTGGCTTCCTTCGAGGCCCGTGGAAACACAGGGCTTCTGTCTTGCTGAGGGCTACCTTTAGGCCCAACTGCCGGATCCGGTCTATGACGATCGCCACTCCGGTCTCCGACAGAAGGGTCGCCTCGGCATAGTTCGCCGCTCTTGCTGTGACAAGAGTGTCGTCTGCGTAGCACACCACGTCGACTCCGGCCGGAAGAGCGCCACGCAGCGCCCAGTCATATCCGATGTTCCACAGGAGCGGGCCAAGCACCGATCCCTGTGGAACACCGCATGCGACGCGCTGACGTAGAAGCTCACCGGCCCCGTCTACGCACACGACACTCCTGCCCAGCAGGTAGTCCTCGAGGACTCGTCGGAGGTACTCCGGAACCCGATGGTACCGGAGCGCCTCAGCCACGCAGCTGAAGGGCAGGGTGTTGAACGCGTTGGAGATGTCGAGGGACACCGCCAACACCACCCCGCCCTCTGCGACAGCTGCTTGCGAGAGGGACTTCACGCGCATCACGGCGTCGACCGTGGAGCGTCTCTCTCGGAAGCCGTATTGGCTGGTGGCCAGATCGGGCCCCATCGTGCGTAAGTGGTCTGTGATGCGGGCAGCTATTATACGCTCAAATAGCTTGCCCGCCTCATCCAGCAGCACGATGGGCCGCATCGCTGACGACGAGCCCGGAGGACGTCCCTCCTTCGGCAGCAAGACTAGCAAGCCCTGCTTCCATATCGAGGGGAACTGTCCACGCGCAAGACACGCGTCGAGCAGTCCCCTGAATCGGGCCTCTAGCGTGTCCAGGGCCTTGACCAACGCGCGGCCTGGAACCCCGTCGGGCCCTGGTGCGGTCTTTTTGGCGCGGAGCCGTAGGATCGCCGCCCCCATTTCGCCATCCGAAATGGGGGGTACGGGGGCGGCGTCCGTGTCACGTCCGGTGAGTGGCGGCGCCATCCCCGGCGGCTGAAAGTCAGCACTGGCGGGGAATAGCGCCGCGACGACTTCCTTGAGGAGGCGGGGCTGGAGAGACTCGGTGAGTGGGGCGGCCCGCTCGCGCATCTGCTTCCGCGCGTGGCGGTAGGGGCGACCCCACGGATCCCGGTTCAGCTCATCCAGCATCTCTTCCCGGCCTCGGGTCTTGGCTTGTGCGATGGCCAGCTGCAGAGTCTTCTTACAAGACGTGTAAGCATCGTACAGCTGGCCCTCGCTTGCCTCGTCGCGCGCGCGCCGCCTGCGACACCTCTGGTACTCGCGGCGCGCTTCGGCGCAGTCCCTACGGAGGTCTGCGATCTCCGCCGACCACCAGTACACCTCTCTACGTGGTGGCCGGCGCCGTGCGCGCGGCATTGCCGCGTCGCATACCTCCGTCATAGTCTCCTGGAACCACGCCGCTTGGTCTTCCACGTCGTCTGTGCGCGACTGAGGCTGGCACCAAGACCTTACAATGGCCGCCTCCTCAAGCAAGTCGTTGTCCAATTTAGCCAGCGCCCACCTTGGGAACGGTGACCGTCGTCCGCCGGTTCGACGGCTTCTTGCCTCCGTCGTGGGGGAGACGCTGAACCGGATATAACGGTGATCCGACAGCGTCTCGACCCCATCGAGGACCCGCCAGCCCTGGACTCGCGTCGCGACAGCAGGAGATGCAAACGAGATGTCCACGATTGACTCTCCCTGCTGCCGCACGCAGGTGCTGACAGAGCCCCGATTTAGGACGGAGACTCCGATGAGAGCCGCCCATTCCTCGAGGGTTTCGCCGCGAGCGTCCGTGGCCGGACAGCCCCACACCGTTGACTTGGCGTTGAAGTCTCCCAGGACGAATACCGGCAGCGGTGAAGCTCGTCTCACCGCCGCCCCAACCTCGTCCAGGAAGGCTTCAAACTCGATGAGGGGTCTGTTGGGGGAGAAGTACACGCCGATGAAGGCGAATCCCCCCCAGGCCACGACGACGAAACCCTGGCCCCTCTCCTTGAGGGTGAGGTCCCCTGCGCTTGCGATGGCAACGGTTCCCGTAGCATCGCCCGCCCAGTTTGACCTGGACGGAACGAAGTAGGGTTCCGCCACCACCGCAATGTCCACCGACCACTCCAGCAGGGACTGCAGGAAAAGATCCTGAGCCCGAGCAGAGTGGTTGAGGTTCCCCTGCAGGACCTTCGTAGGGCGACTAGGGGCCATCGGCGGTCACCGTCCCCTGACCAGCTGGCTGAGCTGGTTTAGCAGCGACGGGGGCTATACCCCCCGTGGGCGCTGGCTTACGGCGATTGCCCGGCTTGACCGGCGTGGCTCTGCAGGCCTTGCTGCCCGCCACATGGTCCGCCGGTCTGCCCGCTTCGGCACATAGGGCGCAGTGCGGTGCTGCCGAGCACTCGCGCGCCTTATGGCCGGGCTCACCGCAGCGGTAGCAAAGTTCGCTGCGGTCAACAGAGGAGGAGCACTGTGGTGCCACGTGCCCGTTCCGGTGGCACCGGAAGCAGCGGGTGGGCTTGCGCTGCAGGAGTGTAACCCTTGCGCTCACCCAACCCACTAACAACCGGCCCGCTGTCGTCAGTGCTTTCGCAGTGACGATCGGGCAGCTCACCCACAGTGCTCCTAGGCCCGAGGGGGTCGCACGGACTTCTCCGGTCTTGATGACCCCCTCTGCACAGCCTGTTGCACGGGCAATCGCCGCAGTCACATTACTGGCAGACACTGAGTCGTCCAGCCCGGAGATGCGCAGCTCAGCGCGCCTCTCGGGTCTGGACACCCGAACGTCATCGGCGCTCAGTGTCTGCCTTATCTTCTCTGCTAGGGCCTCTGCCCTTTGGTCATTCGCCGACCCCGCCACTTCAAATATTCGGGCCCCCGTTGCCGCCTTCCTAATGCGGATGTGAGGGATCCCTATATCAGGGAGGGAGATCTTTTCCCTGAGGTCGGCGATGACCGAGGCGTACTTGAGCCCTCTCTGCTCTGCAGCGGGCTGCAGCGTTATCACTACTGCAGCCGTCTTGGGAGCGCGTAGCTTAGCCTCTCTTGGTTGAGTTACCTTTCCTTTCCTAATGGGTTTGGGTGGGTTTGGGAGAAGAGGCGCTTTCAGGGTCTTCTCTTTCGTTCCTTGTTTTCTGCCCCCCGTCCTCCCTACCACTCTGGCCCAGGTTTCGACTGGGGTCGAAGCCGCTTGAGCTACCGAAGGGCGCTCAGTTGTAGCACCAGGTAGCTGTTGGCCTGGTGCTACTCCTCGCCTACGCCTGCGGCGCCTGCCACGCTTATCCGGCTCGACCCCGGATGTTCTGGCCTCAGGCGCCATATGTGTGGGCCTGGCTTCTTTTCTGCGCTCCCCTTGAGAGGGGCAGAGGCGCTTCTCCAACTCCTCGAATTTTTGTTGCATGGCCGCCATCACTGTGGCGGCCACGTCCTGCTGAGATGGTGGCGGAGTTACACGTGCAGGTGTAGTCTGCTGCGGCCTGGTGTTCTCCACTCTCAATGTAGCCACTTCGGCGCGCAGGAGGTCGTTGTCCGCAAACCAACCAACCAACCAACCAACCGGAGACTTTTTTTCTTCATTTGTTTTAACAAATGATTTGTAACTCTCAACAGCGCGATTTAATTATCTCTTTAATTTGTACAGCGCCATCTTTTGTTCTTATGTCGGTAACTGGTGGTCTCAACATTGCGAGTGTTATATCTTTTTCTGATTTACGAATGTCGTCAGAGTATAGAATACTGATAGTTGTATTATCTGAAACGGCTGGACGGATTTTAACGGGACTTTCACTGGCAGGTAGCTGATGTTTTAAGGAGTAACATAAGCTACTTTTATAGTACTAAATCTACGCGGGTGAAACCGCGGGGCACAGCTAGTAGTAAATAAAATATATAGAGGAAATTATTAAACTAGTTGATGGATCCTAAATTCTTTTTTTAGTTTAGAAAATTAATACTTAATACTCATCTTACTGGCCTTATCCCCTACATTGTTGGGGTCGGCACTTGATTTAACCCGATGTGACTGATCACCTGATTTTTATACGAAGCGACTGCCATCTGACCTTCGCAACCCCATTTAGGAGGAAAATCTGTGATCTGGGTTAAACCAGTTGTCAGATTATTTTTAGGCCTCCGACTGACCTGTAACGATTGCCAAAGATGTTAAATTGGCAACCTTAATACTTAATACTCTGAGCTATAAATAGCAATTTCACGTGACTTTGTTTGCATGCAGCCGATAATTGGAAACAATTTCTAAAATTTCACTTCCTTCTTACTTCTTTTCTATCGACAGCTGCAATTTCATTATGCTAGTAAACAACAGTTTTCAACGAGAGAAAAAAAAATAAGTCTTACCCTTAAAACATTTTTGTACGGAGCCCTCTGCCCGCGAATCCGACTCGCACCCGTATTTTTACCAGGAAACGCAAAATTATCTCATACTAAAATTTTTCTAACCTAACTATAGCACGGCGAATGAGCGCCTTAGGACTACAGATCACATGGTATGAAATATGTATCATGATTTATAAAAAGAATATCGTTGCAAGTATACGGATCGATGAGCACCTTGTCGAATATATGACTATAAGACACTGCGTGGATTTCTCTCTCACTTTTTTTATAACTCAATCAGACCGGAATAACTCTAAGTAACTACTAACTACCATATATAGTTACTTAATAATAATAATATAAATAATACCATATATATAATAATAGTGCCTCTCACGTTTCTATGTATAAGTTATAAACATTATAATTAAGTTTATATATGTGTATAAATGTAACCAACTTGTGCAATAAATATATCAATATGAATATGAACCATGTGGATTTTTAAGTGTTAATCGGCTTTTAAAGATTGGTTTAATGTCGTCGAACATTAGACCTTCAAATAAAAAAAATGTTATTTATCTCATCTCCCAATCATTATACACGTACATTATTAAGAAATTAATAGTTATTTAGACACTAAGTAGTGTAGCCTCTGTATCCGTTGCTTTATGGAGCGTATAACGATGCCCTTCATTTGTCTGGTAATGGTATATATGGGCGCGCTCAACCGAGCTGCCATCTAGTTTCAATTGTAGGAAACAAGTCTCAATTTAAAATTGAGACAGGAAACAACACTAGCTACTTTTCGTAATAATGTAATTCTTAAATTTAGGATAATAAATTGTAATTCAGATTCTAGAATTAATTAAAAGTACTAACGAAGTAGAATTTCCTATTTATATAATTTTGTATTGTAATATGAATTAAGTGGGTCACTAATGTTTTTGTTGTGTTTACACTACTGTATGATTTCCGTATGTATTATTTTAAGAAACGAGTTAAGTTAATTATGTAAAATTAGAAGTTTAATTAATGTTTCATTATTATCTAATATTGTTGTAATTATTGAATAATTTATTTTAAAATACAATTATGATTTACTTTTGTAACAAAACTGTAAACTTTATAGGGTGTTTCCGGTTCATTTTATATTGTTATTTAAAATACCTAATTAAGCTAATTAAGATGTATTTCGACTTTAGTTAACATAAAAATAATGTTTTATTGTTTTTAGAATTATAAAACCTTAATATTAAATAGTTTTGTAATAATGTGAAACACGTGGTCTTGTAATTAATAATTAAATAACTTGGTTAGTCGAGGTTGCAGTATGTGGCATTCTTTCGCTGATCGTTGAAGAGTAAGGTTGTTAAAGAAATATAATTATTTATCCTGCTGTGTTCCTTATTTTTCTTGACGATTATAATGGATCCTGGGGCGAACTCCGGTGAGGCGCCGACAGCAGCGGTGGGATCGCAGCCCGGTGATCCCGGACCACCACGTCAACTGGAGCCAACTTTCACCATGGAACAGGTCATGAGTCTTGTTAATTCTATTACGAAACAATCGGCAGCTAGTGCTGTGACCGCTGCCCTCTCATCTGGTTCATTGCCATCGCGTCACCATCACGATTTTTACTTGCCGCCTTTCGACCCCGATGAAAGATCTCATGATATTAGGGATTGGTGTGCTCACGTGGACGAAACGATATCAAAATTCAACATACCTTCATACGAGGCCCGCATGAAAGCTATTTTACAACTAAGAGGAAGAGCAAAAACATGGGCTGACACGTGGTCGCTGAGTTCTACCACGTGGGACCAAGTTAAATGTGAACTAATCCAAACGTTTGGCAGGGAATTCCGGTACGCGGACGACGTTCAGAAGTGGAGAGCCTTCACTTCTGATCACGCGTCGAGTTACGCTGAATACGCTACAAAGGCCTGGACGCTGTTCAAGCGAGTCCGACCTGAGGCTTCGGATGCGGAGGTGGTTGATGCTGTGGTGACAGGTATTTTTCCAGAATTTATTCGCTCAGATTTATTACGTATTACGCCAGAATCATTGCCCAAATTAATTTCTGTTTTGAAAACTTATCGCAAACGCAAGCTAGAACCGTCCATAAAACCAAGTATCGATCATCATGACTGCAAAAAACCACGTTTCGCTGAATACAGTGTTTCTAAAAGGGATCATGTTGTTAAATGCTATAACTGTAATAAGGTGGGTCATGTGTCTCGTGATTGTAAGGAAATAAGGGTGGTCCCTAAGGCCAACCCAGTGCCGATGCAAAATAATAATAATCAACCCAATAAACCAGGTCCTTCTAGTAACTCGAATATGGCTAAAAATATTGAGTGCAGGTATTGTCATCGTCCAGGTCACGTTGAAAGGAATTGTTTTCGTCGGCAGAATGATGAGCGCCTCAAATCAATAAACAAGTCTGTAAACTATTGTCAATCCTTAGAACGCAGTCTGATTACTGTAGAAATAGGTGATAAGGGTTATTCGTGTCTTTTTGATACTGGTGCCGACTGTTCATTAATTAAAGAAAGCGTTTTCTTTCTGTACCCGGCAAACGTAAATGTGTAGACGTTACCTTTTCGGGCATTGGTGGTTCACCAATAAAGTCAAATAGAAGCATCACCTCTGTAGTGAAAGTAGACGGTATTTATGTAGAGCTAGAATTTTATGTAGTTGGTGATACTCGCATGAAATTTGATATCCTTATCGGATTCGACCTTTTGAATGTGCCAGGTCTTAGCGTGACACTGAAGAAAGACAGTATTTCTCTAAAGCGTGAGCTTTTTATTAACAACGTTTTGCTTGATGTTGACCCGACTTTGAGTCTTGATACTGATATAAGCGATCCCCAACAACTTAAAATATTACGGGAAATACTTACTAAATATAAAGATAATTTTACAAGTGGGAATCGCGTTTCACAAGTGAAAACTGGATCTTTACAAATTAGATTAAAGAATCCGGACAAAATAGTACAGCGACGACCATATAGAATGTCACCTGTGGAACGTGAAAAAGTTAAAGAAATAGTTCAGGATTTGAAGAGTAATGGCATTATACGAGATAGTTCATCTCCTTACAGTAGCCCTATTTTACTAGTCAAAAAAAAGGATGGTACTGACAGGCTCTGTGTCGATTTTCGCGAGCTTAATGCCAATACTCTCAGAGATCACTTTCCTTTACCGCTTATAGCAGATCAGATCGATAAGTTAGGAAAAGCACGCTATTTTACCTGTTTAGATATGGCTGCAGGTTTTCATGGTATTCCAATTTCACCCGATTCGATCGAAAAGACCGCTTTTGTGACCCCCGATGGTCAATTTGAATACTTGCGTATGCCTTTTGGTCTCTGTAACGCGCCGTCGGTTTATCAACGTGCTATCAATTCGGCATTAGGAGAACTTAAAGATAGTATCGCGTTAGTTTATGTTGATGACATTCTGGTAATATCCGAAACAATTGACGAAGGTTTGCATAATCTAAAATTAGTACTAGATCGACTAACGCAAGCTGGTTTTTCCTTGAACGTTGCCAAATGCTCTTTTCTTAAAACGCAAGTAGAATATTTAGGAAACCTTATAGAAAACGGAACCGTTAAACCTAGCCCACGGAAGATCCAAGCCTTGGTCAATTCACCCATTCCTAAGAGTCCCAAAGAAGTCCGTCAGTTTAATGGATTAGCTGGATATTTCCGGAAATTTGTGCCTAACTTCTCCTCGATAATGGCTCCCCTGTACGAGTTAACAAAGGCGAACGTTCCTTGGCGTTGGACAGATCGTCATGAACTTGCAAGACGCGAGGTCATTAATCGGCTTATATCTTCTCCCCTTCTGACTATTTTCGATCCCTGTTTACCCACAGAGCTTCACACCGATGCCAGCTCTCTGGGGTATGGCGCCGTGTTAATTCAAAGACAGGATAAAAATCCATTGGTAATTGCTTATTTTAGTATGCGGACGACTGATTGCGAGAGTAAATATCATTCGTATGAATTGGAAACCCTCGCAGTTGTAAAAGCAATTAAACATTTTCGCCATTTTCTACACGGGAGGGCTTTTAAAGTCGTGACGGACTGCAACTCTTTAAAAGCTTCCAGTCATAAGAAAGAGTTGACTCCCAGGGTACATCGATGGTGGGCTTATTTACAGAATTTTGATTTTCAAATTGAATACCGTAAGGGAGACCGCCTTGCTCATGCAGACTATTTCAGTCGCAACCACGTAGATACTGAAAAATCCGTTCGAACTGTCAGTGTCGCTCTACCACCAAAATCGCCTACTCAGGCCTTAAAATTCCTAGTCAACTCGCTTGACCACAATTGGCTGCTCATTGAGCAGAAACGCGATCCTATCTTAAGTAAAATTGTTGATCAATTAAAAGGAGACTCTATTCCCAAATCTATTGCCGATACTTACATCATTACCCAAGATAAATTATTGAGGCGTAAAGTCCAAATTGATAATAAAACTCATAAGCTCATTATTGTCCCTGCTAGATACAGATGGAATCTTATCAGTCACTATCATAATTCTCTTCAACATTTTAGTTGGGAGAAAGTTCTTGCTAAATTACGTGAACAATACTGGTTCCCAAATATGTCGCGGCTGGTCAGAAAATTTGTAGAGAACTGTGTTAGTTGTAGAGTTCGGAAAGGTGTTTCGGGTGCTCGACAGGTTACGCTACATCCAATCGACAAAGTCCCAATTCCTTTCCACACTGTCCACGGCGATATTACTGGACGAATGAATGGCCAGCGAAACGTAGCGGAATATGCTTTTGTTTATATAGATGGTTACAGCAAATACGTTCACATGATCTATACAAATGACCGCACTACGGAAACCGCAATTAAGTGCTTTCAAAATTTTATATCTATTTTTGGCACCCCTACGTTATTTATTACTGATCAAGATAAAAGCATGACATCCACAGAGTTCAAAAGTTTTTGCGAACGTTATGGTATTCAGCATCATGTGGTGGCAAAAGGCGCTAGTAGGGCGAATGGACAGGTAGAGCGCCTTATGAAAGTAATTAAAGACAATATGTCGGTTGTAGAACTTGATATGCCTTGGCACTCGGCTATTCAGGATTTACAATTAGCTATAAATTGTAGTGTATCCAAAAGTACCGGCAAAAGTCCACTGGAAATTTTACTGGGAAAGAAATGTTCACCACCGAGTATTAAGTTATTACAAGTTGATGACGATGTACTAACTGATGATCTAGAATCAATGCGAGCGGCTTGCAAGGATAGGATGGACGAGCGATCCCTTCAGGATAAGTCTCGTTTCGATAAAGGTAAAGCTAAAGTCAAACCTTATAAAGTTGGCGACTTTGTTCTACTTCGGCGCCATGAACGCCACACCACTAAACTCGGTCCCAAATTTGAAGGGCCTATGGAAGTTTTAGAAATCTTGCCCAATGACAGATACAGACTAAAACATGTCAATCTCCGCGGTTGTTCAGAAAAAATTGCTAGTCATGATTCCTTGCGAGCTGCTCCCCTTGCACAATATGACCCTTTTGAAAGTGACTCTGACTCTGAGCAGTCGGCCGTATGGGCGAATAACGATAATTCTGGAGTACCTGTTGAATCACTATCTTCCGCCACTGCATCCGCTAATAACTGTGGGAACATACCAGTTAATTTGGGGGCATCCACTTCCAATAATTAGCCCCTGCTTTATTTTATTGTTGGTTCCTATCCAAAATCCTTCCTTTCGCGCTGGCTGGCCACCATGCGCATCCTTTATACCGGTCTTAGAGGCTATAGCCCAAGAAGGGTGATTGCCTATTTTGATGATGGCTAGACCCCAGGATGGGTGATTGCCTGTTTTGATGATGGCTAGATCCCGGGAAGGGTGATTGCCTGTTTTGTTGATGGCTAGATCCCAGGATGGGTGATTGCCTGTTTTGGTGTGGGTAGATCCTAGAATGAGATTGCTAGTCTCAAGAATGATTTATGTTTATGAGTGTCAAAGTATTGTTTTTGACGAAATGTTTACTAATTAATCAAGGCTGTAAAGTTACCATATTATTTGTTAAGTTATAATTTACAAGTTAAGTGTTTATCCTTAAAACAAAAGAGAACCTTGTTATAAGGAAATATGAGATTGGTTTGATTTGATTATGTAATTGTGTGTACGTGCAATCTTATATGATTTTCAATTCTGTCAATGATTTTCTAAATTTGTAAGCGCAGAGAACGCGCTTGAGTCAGTATGGCCGTATGGGCGCGCTCAACCGAGCTGCCATCTAGTTTCAATTGTAGGAAACAAGTCTCAATTTAAAATTGAGACAGGAAACAACACTAGCTACTTTTCGTAATAATGTAATTCTTAAATTTAGGATAATAAATTGTAATTCAGATTCTAGAATTAATTAAAAGTACTAACGAAGTAGAATTTCCTATTTATATAATTTTGTATTGTAATATGAATTAAGTGGGTCACTAATGTTTTTGTTGTGTTTACACTACTGTATGATTTCCGTATGTATTATTTTAAGAAACGAGTTAAGTTAATTATGTAAAATTAGAAGTTTAATTAATGTTTCATTATTATCTAATATTGTTGTAATTATTGAATAATTTATTTTAAAATACAATTATGATTTACTTTTGTAACAAAACTGTAAACTTTATAGGGTGTTTCCGGTTCATTTTATATTGTTATTTAAAATACCTAATTAAGCTAATTAAGATGTATTTCGACTTTAGTTAACATAAAAATAATGTTTTATTGTTTTTAGAATTATAAAACCTTAATATTAAATAGTTTTGTAATAATGTGAAACACGTGGTCTTGTAATTAATAATTAAATAACTTGGTTAGTCGAGGTTGCAGTATGTGGCATTCTTTCGCTGATCGTTGAAGAGTAAGGTTGTTAAAGAAATATAATTATTTATCCTGCTGTGTTCCTTATTTTTCTTGACGATTATAATGGATCCTGGGGCGAACTCCGGTGAGGCGCCGACATATACTTAGGTACAAAGATATAGTTCTGGTCTGTTCTCGTTTCAATTGCATGCGCAGTCGCCCACGGAGAGGAGCCGGGGTCCACAGCATGAGGTACAGAGGGCTCCTTTATCAAAGTCAAAGAAAAATCAGAAGGAAATGTAGTCGGCGGGCGAGGCGAGGCGGCGGGCGCCCCTCGGCCCGCGCCCGCCGCCGCGCGCCGACCGACGTCAGTGTAGCGCTCTCGCACGGCCTGAACGTACGTCGCCGTCTCATTCTCGGCTAAGGACGATTATATTATCGTGCTCCGCGAGATCGCTGAATACCATCATAGTGCTTCGAGCTTTCGTCGCGTGGCCGATTCGGCTCCCTAACCAGTACCCGTTCTGTGCCATAGTCGAGTAGACAACAAGTGTGCGTGGATAGAGTGAAACATAAGGTGGTCGTGCAGTGCGTGTAGTGCGTGGTGCGCGTGGGGCATGTGGCGGCGGGCGGCGGGCGGCGGGCGCGGCGGCCGCGGGCCCTGAGCGCCATGCTGCTGGCGGCGCTGCTGCTGGCCGCGCTGGCGGCGGGCGGCGGAGCGGGCAGCGGGGCGGGCGGCGGGGCGTGCGGCGGGACGCTGTCCGCGGGCTGCGCGTGCGTCGAGGGCGGCGCGCGCCTCCAGTGCCGGGCCGCCGGCCTGCTCGCGCTGCCCCCGCTCCATGAACACCTGCTCTACCTGTGAGTACACATTTCTGTAAAACATCGATACTTACTGGATATCAGTATCCAAATATCGCACTAGACGATATCCAATGACCGCGAGGCGAGTGTCCCCCGCCCCGGCGGGAGCGGTGGAGCGGCCAGCTGGTGGCGCGCGGGGCACGGCCAGTGAGTCACAGAGCGCGAGGCGGCTGCACGCGTTGATGTCTTTTATTCGCATGCCCAAGCGCAGGCAATAGAACTGATTGTATTGTTTATTTTTTAAGCTTCTACGTGGCGGTGAGTACAGGGTGTAGGAGGATAATAGATTATCTAAAAAAAAATATTACCAAGGCTATGATATATATGAGCTGCATCAGTGTCAAGAGTCCCCATAGCTGTGGTACAGCAATGCGAGCACGGAGTACAACTCGTCACTAGTGAGTCTGTGGAGGCCCTTGTGGCTTACAGTACATCACATATTATAATGCAGTTCACTTTTAGTGCTCGTACTATGACATGCATATCGTAAAGTAAGATAGCTCTCCGTAAGTTCAACAAATTGTATAATTATATTAAAAACAGCGCTAGTTAAGTACCTAGTCCATTAAAATTATTGTTCGTTTTGCTGAGGGCCTAGTGCACGTCGACGCAAACGCAGAATGTATAGGATCGGAGCAGCGCCTCTGTCGGCCGAAAGATGACACTATTGTGAGCCCATACAATTCTGCGTTAACGTCGACGCGATCACTTGACGTGACGGCGGTTTTAAGAAAACTCGCACTAGGCACTCTGAGCTTGTCTGCACTCATGCTCTCGTATGAGTTGCTGGGTATCAACCGCGAAGTTCATACGAAGGCAGTCCCTACAAGCAGCCAGCTGAGTTGACAATAGAATATAAATAGCAAGTCATTACGACACTCCGTAACATTGTTCAAAAGTTGGTTTGTATTAATCAAAAAGCTATTGACCTTATCTCGAACATTATAAGATTATAACATTGTATGATCGTAGCCAAATCACTTTGATCTATGTATTGTATATGGTTGCGATCGACTATAGAACTGTAAAACATTTACTACACGTAGCAAGTAAATGCTCGTCTGCCGCCATTGTAATGTTTGACGAGTGAATATTAATAATAATAGTGGAGGATGTTTGTGTCCCCACCCGTTGTGTCCGCAGCCGAGGATGTGGGACACACCGACAACGTTGTTGATCGCATCCCATATTGTACCATCAACCTCGAAATTGGCTTGCAGTAATCTGAGCTCATCTTTGTGGCGTAGATATATAGTAGGTACCCACATTGTACATGATGGTCATTCTCGTGTTGTTCCGTCCGAATGGCCTCGTCTCCACCCCGAGCTGCTCGGAGCACACACGCGCGCTACCTGAGCTCTCACTTGCTGTCGGAATACTTGAACGATGAAAATAAACGCGTTTCAGCACATGTGTCCGCTTGCCAGGCTGCGGCGTGATTGATGGCGGGGTGGGAGCGCTATCACTTACATAAACGAGGAATGCTACTAACAATTTCATTAAAGTGAAATATAAAGTAGCGTAAGTTGATGTGTAGTGTGTTATGTGCGGCGACACCGAGCGCTGAGCGCCGCGCTACGAGAGGACCATGGGGCAGGCGAGCGGCGTGACCTGACCTCACCTCGCAGCTCTGCTTTAGGGCTATTTATAGAGAGCTCGAGGACGGACCAATTAGTTGCAGTCCTCCCCTTCCCCTCTCCCCGCCCCCCCGTAGCAACCCCCGCACCCTGCGTGCATCTCGCGTTACTACTGATCCTTGCAGCTAATTGCTCGCGATGCCTTCGTTCGAAGGAATGAAATACCTACTGTATGTTGATTTTCACTAGCGTCTAGCTTTAGAATTTAATTATCAATTGTTATATTCTCTGATATGAGTAATTAAACGGGATCATTTTATTTTCATTAAATTCCATAATAATATATAAAACCCGACCTCCTCGGCGATCAACCTTAATAATGTTTACGACACACACGCACACAAACACACTGCATATATACGTTCGGAGCCAGAGAGTGGCCCAAAGGCCATCCAGCCTCACCAAGCATCTACTGAAACTGTATTCTTATACCTGCCATCATCAGTTTAGCAGAGCGTATTAAGCGAAGTGAATTAAGAGCTTTGACGTTTCATTTTTGTACAGTACAATTAAACGTCTAACTTAAAAAGTTCTTAATACGCACTGCTAAAACGATCATAGTTAGACAAACCCCAGGTAGGCAAACTGGCGACTTCGGGAAACTGACGAAGTAGAAAACCGACAAAATAACGAATTTTATAAATGTTGCCATGGGTGTTATCGGGATTGTCCCGGCCGTATGTGTCATGTGTGCACACCACCACCGAGCAGAGGCTGGGGCCACCAGCGCTCTGTGCGCACACTATCTCGGCCTATCTGGGTCGTTTAGTGCAGCCCCACACAGCAAGCTGGCCCGATGCACTCACACGTCGAGAGTGCCGCGTCGTCCTGGGTATGGTACGGTATGCCGTGGGCCGGGAATAGCGCGCATCATAGAATGCACCTCGTATTCTAAATGTGTCCGAAGCGTGCACTGCTCACTGTATAAATACCTTCTGTCAAAACATCGCGCACCCTAATAATATCTATCTACGCTACAGGGACATCATGTGGCGCCTAGTTTCATGTTCAAGAAGATGGGTTTCAGAAGTGACTTTATTTCATTCAAGATGCATTTTAAACTTTTATCTGAAAAGCTTATGTTCATAGATATCTCAAATCTTCGACCTGAAAATCAAATATATCTAAATATATATAACTCAAAGGTGACTGACTGACTGACTGACTGACATAGTGATCTATTAACGCACAGGCCAAACCACTGGACGGATCGGGCTGAAATCTGGCATGCAGGTAAATGTTACGATGTAGGCATCCGCTAAGAAAGGATTTTGATTAATTGTACCCCCAAGGGGATAAAATAGGGGATGAAAGTTTGTATAAAACTTTGTAAATTTTGAACCGATTGGGCTGAGATGATGCATGCATAAAGCTACTATGACGTAGGCATCCCCTAAGAAAGGATTTTGAGATGCAGGCTATATAAGATTAGTAACTTTACTGCTTTTATTTATTTTAAAAATATTAGGGTTCCGCGAAATGAAGCATAAAACTAAATCTATGCGGGTGAAACGGCGGGGCATAGCTAGTAGATAAATAAATAGCTTCCCGTGGCTGTTCTCTAGCCGAGTGTCGCAAACAGGATCTTAAGGGAAGAAGGAAGGATTTGTTAATTCGTTCAATGTGAACTTTACCAAATCTACTCTCGTATTACAAATACTTAGAATAAACAATAATTTTGATGTACGACCAGTTTGACAATTGAGCATTAGAACTGTGTCCATGGGCTTATAGTTGCTTGAACAATTTATTTTGTATTTTTAAAACTGTATAATATTCTTTAAAAGAGTAATTACTGAGTTTCTTGCCAGGTTCTTCTCAGTAAAATCAACCTTCCGAACCTGGCGGTAGCATGTATAATCCTGTGTAATTGTGTCATTCTGACGATTTGAAAGTACTTTGTATGAAGTCTAATCGAATAAAGATATATTTGAGTTTGAGTTTGAGTTTGAGTTTGAGTTGAGTTTAGTTGTTGTATAATAGGTGTGTTTTGAAGTCAATTGATCGCGGATCGTGCAGTGTGCTGCCTCCTGGCACGGGGTCATGCCTGATGCTAACGTAGACCGTCCAATGCGACACACAGCTAGTGTATCCGCTCCAATATCTAGGCCAATAGCTGAATAAGATTAAGCAAGGAAGGACGTTTCGACTGCTCTGCTCAGTGATGATGAGGTGTAGATACGTTATGTGCGCCCAGCGCGGGTGGTGTTGCTGCGTGCGGCGGCGGCGTCCATTCACCGCGCGCTGTGGGTCGAGGCCGGCGAGCCGCGCGCCCGCGGGCGAGGGGCGGGCGGCGGAGGGGAGGGCGAGGGGGGACGAGGGCACTGCATTCATGCTGAGTGTCCTGGCAGCGAGCCAACTCGCACCGCGGGTCGACGGACGCCAATACCACGCACAATCCTACTGGTACAACTGTGACACTAACTTGGCATACGGATGCTCCACACCAGGGGGTGCGGAGCGTGTTTATATGAGGCTGAGACCATTGTCTCTCGTGTGTAAGCAATGGGCACACCGACATAATAAGTCATGCCATAATCAGGGAGTCAATGCTAAAAGAGGTGTTGAATCATTCAGACACTATATTAAGGTAGTGCAACAGATGAAATGTTCTTCCTTTGAAGGTGGATCAGGATCCACTTCATGAGGTTTTAGCTCAGTGTTCTCAGTATAACCTGGTAGTAAGCCCGTCTCGTAGCCGCAACATAGAGAACCAAATCCGAGAACCATCCTCGCCACGTTGGTTGGTACAGTTTCAATGGCCCCATGCCATTCCCACTTCATAGCTACTGATAATACCTCCTATATAACATAGTTATGTGCAAATTTGTATATTATTACTGAATTAAATAAAAAAAAATTATTTTATTTTTTATTATTATATTTTATTAGTGCCATATGATCGGGCGCTCTTACTTGTCTAGGTACTGATGACCTGCATTTGCTTCGTTGTGTTGCCGGCCGGCGGAGTGTCAATAATCTTCAAGAGCTAAGGCGGAAGGGGCGGGGGGCGAGAGGCGCGGGCGGGGAGCGCGGCCGATGATGGATGGCGCCAATAACGAGCTCCGCCAAGGGTCGTTATCGGTGTCTCCCGCCCTGCCTCCCCCACCCCCTGCCCCCTCCGCTCGCTCCCGTGGCCTTCCACTTGGTGGAGCACTATTAGTCAGGTGGCTACTTGACTAACCCTGCTCTACAATGTGGAAGAACCCACTTGCCCGGCAGGAAGGGATCGGCAGCTCCTTGACAATAGAGCCGAGCACCCGAGAAAACTATCTATTTTATTAATATAACGATGAAACCTGCAAAGCCTCGTGTCATCTGTATGGCGTATGTGAAGTTGTAATTGAGTAACGACTTACTATCCGTCTGTCTAGTTGGCCTGACCTAACATTGTCTTCGGTGAACAATGGGAATTGTCACAGATACAAAGTCTAATCTTTGTCTGTGGGAATTATCATACCTTTATCATCAGGGATTAGGATCGCTGACATCCCCTTAACAGATTTTGACGTAGTGGTGGTTGTTGCAGGGACGTGTCGGGGAACAACATCAGCGTGTTGCCGCGGGACGCGCTGCTGCCCGCGCCTCGCCTGCGCGACCTGTGAGTGCCGACACTACCGACACATGGCTGCGGACACACACACCACTAACATTATTACTATTTATGATGCACGATGCACGATACACGACACCTTTCACCGCACGATCTGACATGCTAGCTAATTTAGAACTGTGATCGTGTCGTAAACCATGACGCATTGGTGACAATATGCCCTCAGTTGGTTTCACTCGGTATCTCCTCACCACCAACATTAACAGGCACACCGCACACGACATGTGTCATTGCATGCACGTTCAGTGTCCGGTCGAGGCGTGTGTGAGCATGGTGTGTGGGTGTGTGCGCAGGAACCTGTCGTCGAACCGTCTGGAGTCGGTGGAGGAGGGCGCGCTGGGCGCGGCCGTGGCGCGGCTGTGGCTGGCGGAGTGCGCGCTGCGCCGCCTGCCCGCGCGCGCCCTCGCCGCCGCGCGCCGGCTCCACTACCTGTGAGTGGGACTCACGACACACGACACACGACACACGCCTCCAGGTCGACACTAGAGACCACAGCTTGGGACCATCGCAGGACACACGTTTTGCTTTGATAACATTATCTAACTATATACATATTTTCATTTTCATCATCGTCACCCTGGTTTTATCTTATGTTGGGGGTCGGCATTGATTTTTATTTAAACGCATGTATATTTTATTCTAATATATCTTGCCACCCATTTTTTTAATTAAAATCAGTATCCTGGGTGAAACCAGTTACTTATCTCATTCGAAGATGTTCGACTTTTTTGTAGACGTACATGTTGCAAATGTTGCAATAACTAGATAGACAGTGGCAATAGTAATTCATTATGCGTGAGCATGGGCGAGCGCCAACGCGCGCGGTGTAAGTGAGGTGCGTAGTTGCTTTATTATCAAACGATAGGCCGCAAGGAGTTGTTCTGGGCCATTCTATAAATAGCGCGGCGCCAGTGCCGTCTGTGTGCTATCTATGCGCAGAGATGCATCCTCTGTGCTCCACGTGACAATGCTAACAACGTTATTTTGATAATAGACCAGCATTTCACCATTACAAAACACTGTTATTGTATCGCTTGCAATCTCATCGGAGGCAATGTGCTTATTTACACAGTAATATTACGTAAATTACATAAGTACCCATTTTATACTGTATAAGTATCACCAAATAACGGTGCTTTGGAGAAATGTAGTTAGTACTCGGGCGGTGAGCAAGGTTATCGGTGCTCAATAGAGGGTAGGAGTGGAGTCGCGTTGTGATTACATTTTATCATAAGGTAAGCAACGCCCCAGTGACAGTCTTGGTGATGGTCTCGTTCGTATCCAGGTTCGATGACAAGATGATAATGAAAAATGAAACTGATTTATTCAGTTTAGGCCCTGGTAAGGCACTCATGAATGTCGAGGAATTTACCACCGGTTCGGAAACTAGCCTTCTGAGATAGGTACAGCACACACAAAATGAGCAAACAATGGCGCGCCGCTGTCCTCCGCCCGCCCGCCTGTCGCGCTGCTTGTGTTTGTATGTTTATTTATGAATTGGTCCGCAAACAAACTATTCGATCGCACACATCTGGAGCAACGAGAGGAACCTCCGTCGGCGAGCTGGCTGCCTACATTATGTATATAACGTTGTTTATCGACGCTTGTTATTTATTGATGTTTTTACTGAATTTGCACATTTATCCTCAAACTGTATTAAGTATTCACAAACTTGATAGAAAGCTAGTTTCATGTTCCATACAATTAGAATATGTACATACGATTGCGCTATTCGAAGAAAATATAGTTTTATCAACTTTTCTTAGTATTCATCATAACATTATCATATATCACGACACGCGATCTAGAACATTCCAATCCAAGAGTGACGAACAAATACCTACTCGTGTTCCTCACAATACATGTTCACCTGGCTGTTGCCGGTTCTTCTCAGAAGGCTAGTTTCCGAACCGGTGGTAGATTCCTCGACGTTCATAAGTGCCTTACCAGGGCCTAAACTGAATAAATCATTTTCATTTTCATTTTCATTTTCATTTTCTTCCATCCCGCGCTGCCCGCACCCAGCGGAGGGCGGACGTCCCGCAGCTCGACGAGGAAGGCCATATACTACTGGCGCCCACTGGACTGTCAGGCCCTCGATGTACATTTATATAGCCCCGCTTCAATTCTCGCTCTTGCATCCATATGTATGTCGGTACCATCGGTACTTACAGTACCAGCAACAACCGTGAATATAGGTGAAGGTGTAATTGTATAGCATATCTCTTAGTGAGATGGACAGTGCAGCCGTGAGATGAGCCAAATTAATTCACAGGATATGATGTCGCGGAATGTGAAATGAATAAAGATATGCTCAGGGCCAACGCTCGGGCGCGCACTCGGCACAGCATTAGTTACTCTCTGCACTCAGCATAATATGTCATTAGTCAGTTGTCACTTGTCATTGGCAGCGGAGTGGCGGCGTGCGGTATAGTGTGTACGCATACTGATGCGCCGCGCTGGCTGACTAATGGCCAGCTTACACTCGGCAAACAGATAACAAACACAAGACGAACAGCCGTAATATTTTACATGCGTCCCACTCTCAATCAACCTGCCCCCCGCCTTGCCCCGGCCTACACTCTCTAGCTCTACCTCGTTGAGTGATGGTAAACAAACGTGTTGAGGAGAGCGACCGGATGTCTTGTTTGTACGGTTCCGTTTACTGCGGCACTTAATAAATGGAAGATTTGTAGAACATCATGCATCAATCCAAGTTGAAATAGTAACATTGAGAGATGGCAGGATAGGAGCGTAGCCACCGATACCGGTATTATAAGTCCAATGTCAGGGCGCGGCGCGGTCGGCGCGTGCGAATTGCGCGCGACGTGCTTTCACACAGCTCGCCAATATTGCGCAACTCGCCGCACCGGTCGGTGGAGCGTCGGGATCGCTCCCCGCGACCACACTCACCTCACACATCCCACAATGGCCCACCGAGTGACGACACTCAATTACTTTCTATTTTAAAGGCCAATTCACCTTAAAAGCTTTTAATTGAAAGCACTTGAATGAAGAAGCACACCGCGCGATCCGGTCTTGGCGCGCCAATAAGAAAGAATGATAAGGTCCAGCACTAAATATTATTGGACTGCTAAGTTTTAGAGATGTAAGAGCCTTGCGTGTGTCGCGCCTGGAGCAGTTACTAGTGTGGCACATCATACATTGAATACTTAAAGACAGAACATTAGTATCAACACGCGGCCACACACGGCTTTCTGTTCGGTGTAGCGGGCTTATTTCCATTCTCGGGCCATCAGCACAACTCGACATTTAGGTAAACCGCGCTAATAAACCTATATTCCAATAAGGTACTCTTTTGGAAAACTCGCATTCCCACGACAAAACGGCACTCTGCTCGAAACACGGCGCGTTTTAAGTATTAGAGATCCCTAATTTAAATCGTTTAACAATATAGCCTTTGTTAATCAGAGTTATTTTAGCATTATTTTTGTGGCAAAATGTTTTAAATAATCGGTCCAGGAGTTTCGAAGGCTATTCGTTACAAATAATTAAACAAATATTTCCTCTTTATAATATGATAGTATAGATGATGCTTACCTGTGTATAATGATCTCCGTCTTTTATACGAGAGTTGGTGCAACTTGCAAATCAATTTTACACCATATAAGTAGATTAAACCCGATAGGGTGATATTAGCTTCAGTGTCTGTCTAGCCGTCTGCGTGTAATGGCGTATTCGTAAATAAACTAACTACGTACGATAATCCCACAACCAGTAGCCAGCCCGCAGTATCTAGCGGTCCAAGGCGCTAGCGGGCACTCGAGCCCTCAGCTCGGGTGAGTTATAGGCTGGGGGAGCGAGGGTTGCTGTCTCCCTCAGCTTCCAGCCTGCACCGCGCCACACACTTACAAAGGGCTTGTCAACCACACGCAGCCCTAATTCATCCTCATGCATAATGTAGGACTCTCAATAAAAATATTCCATTACCATTTCGCGGATGTTATTACTGAAACTCGAGCGTAAATCGCCCTAACGTGCTGGGAACGGCTGCACCTCCCGTTACAATATGATGGTCGGACGCTCGGTACGAGTAGATACGTCGCGGTGAAGAACGCCATAGTCATTCGTAGCCACCAAAAGCAGACGGAGTATCCACAATGTTGTCCACACATTGTTTAAACGTGGAGCCTTACTGTCTAGTGCCTAGTGAGCACACGTTAATATAAGGTGTTTCCTCGTGACTGACGAGACCAAGATGGGCGGTGACCGGTGACAGCGTCCAAATAACTGTACAGACGACAATGGCGCCAGGTGGTGCACGCGGGGACCAAACCACAAGTGACAGGAGTGCCGCTATTGCCTTTAATAATAAAACCACTGTACTGAGATGGCAGAAACAACATATTATATGCGCAATACTATTTTATATCCATAGGTTACCTACCTTTCAGTCACGACAACAGGGGTCCAACCATGAGCTCTTATTGCAGTGATAAATCAGTTGTGCGACAGTGACAGATGTATACACGTCACATACATCTATCTCATAAATGAGTGAAACGATCATGGCAATAAGTGCTCATTGTAAGGCCCCAGGATTCGAACACGAGAAAATACATTTATCTGCGTTGAATAGCTTTATGGGGGAGTTAGAGATGGAAAGGGAAATCCTTTGATTTTATATACCTAGCCACAATCACATCAATGTACTAGTTGCCTAAAATACCTAGTTAAATGAATAAGCTCGTGTGTAATGAAATGTACATTATGCCAGCCGAGTTTCTTGCCGGTTCTTCTCAGAAGGCTAGTTTCCGATCCGGTGATAAATTCTTCGACATTTATAAGTGGCTTACCAGGGCCTAAACTGAATAAATCATTTTCCTTTCATTCCATATGAAACAAATTGTTCATTTGCCACCACCCATTCAGTGATAATGGGATGTGACAAGACAAGTGACCGACGCGACCGTACGAGGGCCACAAGATGACGACACTGATCTTATTAGGGTCCCAACACACGAGTACATCACAGGCGCAGACCCCAATAGATTGTTTACTAACTATAAAGTATTTGCTTATGATATGCTACTCGTATAACTGCATGATATCGTACATATCTTATTTACACGATGCATATCATCTATTAGTAAATGTGTTCACATGTTTCAAGAGTTTATAAGAAATAGTAAGTATTCTTATGCTTGATTTTGACTATGAAAACCCTGTTGTTAGGTATGTACCCAATAAAATGTTAACGTAGGTAACGGTAACGCTGCCTATAACAGCAATGCCACAGGATAACGGTATTCAACAAACAGCTTCCCATCAGTTGGAGGGAGTCCTTCCTCGCGTGACTGCTCGCATTCCTTACATCCAGTGTGAACGAGCCTTATCCGGAGCCTGTGATCGGCTATGTGAGATTATAATAATAGAATATAGCGCTTCCAAGCTTCGGGACAGACATCACTCCCATTTTAATGCATGTTTGAACATATACTTAGTCATTTCCTACAACCTCTTAAGAGTTGGTAGGAGTGCCTGCGAGGGCTAGGGCCGTGAGCCAGACACTAGCTTCACTCGACTAGCCTGAACAATTATAATAAAACATTAATGTCTTAAAGCATTAAATTATCGGACACTCTAATCTATACAGATAAATAAAATTGAAGTGTCTGTTTGTAATTCCAAAATTACAGCTTTTCACTAAATGCATATGAAAGTATACACGCTAATGACACTAAAAAACCAAGTCTTAAAATTTTCTCTGTCTGTCTGTCTGTCCGTCTGTCTGTCTGTCTGTCTGTCTGTCTGTTTGTTCCGGGTAATCTTTGAAACGGCTGGACCGATTTTAACGGGACTTTCAATGGCAGTTAGCTGATGTTTCAAGGAGTAACTTAGGCTACTATTATTTATTAAAAATATTAGGGATCCGCGACACGTAGGATGAAACTAAATCTACGCGGGTGAAACCGCGGGGCACAGCTAGTTGGGTATAATATAGAACAAAAAAACAATATCAGTCAATAATGTAGGTAGGTACCAACATTTTTTGCTGTGGGTCGTGATTGAAGTACATACGATCGAACTTGTGTGACTTCACAGATTGTAGATAGTTATCCTGCCAGTACAATTCGTAATAGTTTAGATGATTATTGAGCATGTATTAGTGAGCTCGGAGCTCTGATGGCGGTGTTTGTGCGCAGGAACCTGGCCTCCAACCTGATCACCGAGCTGGATGAGGACTCCTTCCCGCCGCTGCCTGCGCTGCACACCCTGTGAGTACCACCCACACACACACTAATAAATTATACCTAATCTGTACACACACACTGGCTTCAGTTCAACAGCCATGCAATGAACCCGTAGTCTGTCGAACGTTTCCCACGTTTCGGTAAAGTATTTCATTACCAGATTGGATTACAATTGTAGGGTATCTTAACTTCAGCAAAGCTTTAGTGTTTAGTCTTAATATACTTACCGACTACTGGCTAATAAGCGAAAATTGACCAATCCAATAAGCGGGGCTTCCCGACTCAGTATACAGACATATTGACAGCGGGATCGATACAATACACGAGCGAGGAGACACCGCGGAGGTCAGCTGGGGGTCCTGCGAGGCGCCGGCACATGAGCGGCGAGTGACGACGACACGACCACCACCATCCTAGAATCGATGCCCTAAAAACGATGGTCGGCACGGCACACAATAAACTCGTTGGTTGTGCGTATAGCGAGGCCGTGTCGATCGAATGACAAGGATTTGATGCGATTTCTCCTCATTGTACAACGACCCACAAGTACGAACGTGATTTGCAAATTTAACGTCTCACACCTGTTGAGGAAGAAAATAATTTTCACAACCGTCTGAGACCCAACTGTAATAAAAACTGAGACTTTAAAAACCCAAGCGTGTGTTGATTCTCATTAGGGGGAGATACAGAACAAGGAGGAAAAAACATTGAGATGATGTTAGGATACTGGAATGCAGATACTACGAGTATACTACTATGAATACATATACTTAGCTCTACCCTCAGACAAGGGTGGGCCGTGGAAGGAGCGCTTCGCCGACCAGACCCAGTCTTTCCGTCTTCACAGAGGACCGAGAAATACGTGTACCGTAACCACTGCCTCGAAGAACGCGACGCCGGCGACTGAAGGTCACCGGTGCGCTATACGGAGTTCTATACCCATCATTCTCGACGACTTCATTATATAGGTACTCGGAGATAGTATTATAACTAGTAAAGCAACATCACTGTTGTTTATAGCGAGTACAAGAGCGCTCGACCGGACTGGCGGATATCATGTACATGCATTATACAGTATCCTTCGGGATCTTAATAATGTTCTATGTAATACATGCCCGGGATGAATTACGACTAGTTACGAGTACAACGATCCCTTCGTATTTAGCCCTTTGCGGAGCTAATGGCGAGGAAAGGAAGACTGGTACCTGAATGGTAAGCAGGTACTGTATCCCGGGCGTGTGTTGCGGTAACTTGTTATTGCAGAGACTGCGACATTGGACTTAAGACTGGCTCGACCAGTCATCACACCGCAGCCTCAGAAGATAGCCAGAGACTTTATGAACATCAATTGCTGCTGTACACTGCTGGTTCAAATTCCTTTAAACTCTCTAATGTAGTATGAACTAGAGGTAGTAAAAAGATGAGACGCATTGAGCCGCTTCAGCCGCTTATGTCCTGATATGTGCCGCCGCGTGAGAACAGAACACAGCGCGCGAGCCAACGCCAACTATATATGTGGATCAGAACGGCATGACTCCACGCATGCACATCATATCGGACACACTAAATTCCTTTGATGTCTCATATCGCCATCGTGACACAAATCGGCGTACGTTACTAGGAAGAGCGCTGGCCACACGCCGGCCAGTCATCTGCACACGAAGGACTCCGCGCGACCTACATTAATACCTACATAATAATAAAATAAACCGGTCTCTGGCGAGGCAAACTCGCACTTCCGTTTGATTTGTTCTAGTTACACAATAATATAAATATACACACCTGAATTACTAAAAAACTTCACAAATATACCTCAGTTTGTGGAATATAATTATTAATAAGTACCTACTTACCTATAGGTACTTAAGTAAGTATTTATTTAGTTGACGAGTAAAGGTGGCCCGTGAAAGACGGACATACTAACCGCACTTGATTGATGATAGCCATTATGTGACCCTCACCTATGGATGGACACCAGCAAACGAGACAGCGCGCCCGTGAAACAACTCTATTACTCGTCTCACCTTCCTCGAAGGACCAACGGCCACGTACTTAATTGTAACAAGATAACAATGATCTTACACCAACTTGCTCGTCCTTAGCGACTCGATGTCGGAGGAGCGCGAGGACACACCCCCCCCTCCCCTGTACGGTTTACCGCACATTAGTAGTTTTCATGCAACGCATATATCACACACACATTCTTTTTTTTGGTCCTTCGAGCCGGATAAAGAATGTGTGTGTGATATATGCGTTACAAGTATGATAGTCCGCAACTGATATGATATGATAATGGTAGGGTCCAGTAATTGATATAAAACTACCGCTTTGATAGAGTGCTTTATTGTCACTGATACTTACTTACTAATTTTGCTTACGCTATGAAATGAAGTGTGTGCGCATGAAAACTACTAATGTGCGGTAAACCGTACATCCCCCCTCCCCCGCGAGCCCCGACCCGCCCACCGAGTCATCTTCGTCCTCAAGATGGATCGCAACCTCGGACCTCCATCACACATTGACATACTGTAAAACTCACTGAACTGGATAGATATTAGGTCCTTTGAGGAGCTTCGTACATTATAATAGAATATATTCAATCGAAGCCCTCACTTGTTTTGCGAGCGCTTCTGGTATCGATCCTTCTCTCATCTACAAGTGTATTAACCCAAAATATTGGAAAATATCAGTTACCACATTTTAACCTGTAAATTACTCCGATTGACGTGATGGACCGTTGACTACCTCAGTATTACGTGTTTGGTTGGCAGGAAAACCCAGTTCTTTCAATATTTTGTGATTTTATACATTACGAATAGTTACGATGCGCAATTGTAGGTACTGTGTAGCGATACAGAATCAGCAGCATGTGCATAACAGACAGAAGGGTCAGTCAGTAGACAGTGCAGTCAGCTGGCGGGAGTGCAGCCTCCCTCGGGGCTGCCCTCTCCATGGGGTCAGCGACCGCAACCCTCCCCCCGCCCTCCCCCTCCCACGCGCTCTCCGAGTCCGGAGTGTATGAGCTAGATAGGTACTTACATGCCAAATTGAAACATTCACTCACTCGCAGCCCACAAGTAAAATAAACACATCACCGACATTCACCGCTTTAGAAGCCAATAAACTTTATTCTAAAATGCGAGCATAAAAATTATCTTGATGATTATGTTAATAAGTTTACGACAATCACCGCCGAGCGACGGGCCGGCGCGGCGCGGGACTTTTATTTATAAGCACATTAAATGAATGGCGCGACTAGCAATAGCTCGTAACTCTCTGGAAATAGTGGCCGCGATCTAATAAACGAGACCCGCAGGCGGGCCACAGCGCGATTAAACTGAAGTAGCACTCTGACACGATATGATAGCGCACCATCAGCTCCAGTTTAGGCCCTGATAAGGCACTTATGAATGTCGAGGAATTTACCACATTTAAATTACACGTGCTTTTGCATCCCCTTGAGCTACTGAGCTCCTATCGTTCTCCATGGCGAGCTGAGCACCAACCACGGGTGTACTGGTGACCGACTACTGACACCAGCCAGCTAGCCCTACATACAATCAAATCATCAGACACGCCTCCGAAAAATTTCATTTATAAAAATCCTGTAATTTTGTCAGTATCGTTGCACAGTTGCTATTGCGCATATCATTCGAACAGCGAAGTTAAGCAACCATACGCCTAGCCAGTAGTTGGATGGGTGACCGCCCGAGTTCCCTCCGTGCCTCGGAGAGCACGTTAAGCTGTCGGTCCCGGTTGCCAATTTAACATCTTTGGCAATCGTTACAGGTCAGTCGGAGGCCTAAAAATAATCTGACAACTGGTTTAACCCAGATCACAGATTTTCCTCCTAAATGTGGTTGCGAAGGTCAGATGGCAGTCGCTTCGTATAAAAATCAGGTGATCAGCCACATCGGGTTGAATCAAGTGCCGACCCCAACAATGTATGGGATAAGGCCAGGGAGATGATGAATTTTGTCAGTATCGTTATTACTTATTGTGAATTAAGTATGTTCAAGTTGTCATGTTGCTTAAAATTTTTGTACAAAATAGCAAAATGGAGGAAATGCAACACAGCTTAATATTGTTCTTCAACATTTGTTCGAAAGCAGCGCGCCGATTAGGCGGTGAGCATAGGACTTGGCCATCTGTTGATAGATTCATCGGTGTTGGACACATGAGCAACTAGCAACTGTTAATACAGAATAGAAGGTCAGTCACAAATGCCTCGAGGCGCGCCTTGGATGGAAGCACCCGGTAGTCGACATCACGTCTTATAATAAAACCAGCTCATTACGACCTTTAGAGTTCGAATCGAAATTGTATCTAAAAAACTAATTCGAGGTCATGGAAATACAAAAAGAGGCGAGGTATTCTTATTTTGTTTACGGCAAACAAGCCAACTTAGTCCTTAACTCGGACGGGACCGAAAAAGCAAATAACAAACAGAGTTGACAGCGCGCGGGTGATCCCGACTTGTTTACGCATTTGTAGACCGGGACTATATCCCATCCCACGATTCGCTTATTGCCTGCAAATTACTTATCATAAATGCGATTTCGCTCACGAAATGAGCATTGTTCCCGGCTTCCCGGGTTTATGGCGCGACTTTAGCTCGAGCGGCGATTTACGAGCGCCTGTGACGCGACCACCGGCCGTGCTCGGGGCACGACACGGGTGCTCGCGGCCCGCTCACTGCCTCTCTCCACTCTGACTTCACAATGTACTGCCATCAATTCCTATTTATTTATTTTATTTATACATGTATTAATTAGAACGGCTAAAAGCCAATTATACTAATTAAGAGTAATATTAATATATTTAATGACAATAACATTTTGTTGCTTATGTCTATTATAATTTGTAAGAGATTCCCAGGCTTTAGTAAGAACTAAAGCGCTAAAATAAATAATACAATATTTGAATTATTATATTATGTAAGTACTTGTATAACGAATCCTTGGTATTTGTAGATAGAATAATGTGAAATCGATGTTTGTATGCAGGGTGCTGAAGCGGAACCGCATCGCGCACATCTCGGAGCGAGCCTTCGCCAACACGCCGGCGCTGCGCGTCCTGTAAGACTTCACACGTTACCTATATACTATACTAGCTGAGCCCCGCGGTTTCACACACGTATCATTTAAGTGAACTTCACTGAAAGTCTTCGGGATAACATATATCCTATGACGCGTACTATACAAATAGCGTTACTTCCTAATGGAAAAATAATTTTCAAAATCGGTTCAGGAAATCCTGAGATTACCCTGAACTGACTCACAAACGGTACTGCTTTATCATATTGGTATTAAATAATTATAGATACCAGTGGCTTTATGCATTTAAGCGACTTACAAGTCCTGCAATAACATGATCACTCGCGCGTTGCAGATCTTGTGTCAAGATCGGGAGAGTTACTAGTGTTCAATGTATTGTATTGGGGTAAACAAGGACTATGCAGGGCTCCTCCTACCTCCAAGCACAGCGTCGCAACAAACATTATGAAAAATTAACACGGGAGCTACATATTCCCATCCTCGTCATCCTAGCCCCGGATTACAGATAAACCACACTCTATCTATACAGTAAGTATTGGATGATGGCATCGTGTGGTAACTGTGAGTCTCAGCGTTCGGTTGGTGTGTGTGTGCAGGCGGTTAGAGGAGAACCTGCTGACCGAGCTGCCGCCGGCCCTGCGCCTGCTGCCCGCGCTCGAGGACCTGTGAGTACACTCACCGCCGCTGGCTTCGTGGGCACCTTTCTGCAATGGCTCCCGCGACAAAACAGACAAATTATCATACTAGTCGAAGTCGTTTACCGGTTAAAAAATAAGCCTCCCCTATTTAATGCCACACGGCACACAAAATAAATAATGATCTACTTAAATGTGTTATTAACAAGGATGGTAGATAGGTAGAAAGGAAGATGAATATAAAGGGGCTCCCGTCACCCCTCAGGCCTTCACTACCATTAACGTGAATGCTAATACAGTTAATCACTTAATTTATGATAATTATCAACTAACGAATGGGCTAGACACTAGAGTCTTGATCAAATGTGTCAACAATAGAGCATCTCTATTGAGCTGGTGGTCAGCAACGGCCTTGGATGCAGTTGCTGGAGGCGTGATGAGCAGTATCAGATGGTGTGTCCAATGTGGTCAGGTCAGTGGCGCGCAACCGCGTGGAGTGGGTGGGCGCGGAGGCGCTGGCGGCCAGTCGGCGGCTGGCGCGCCTCGAGCTCAGGAACAACCCGCTCACCGCCGTGCACCCGCGCGCACTCACACACCTCGCGCACCTCACCACGCTGTACGTACATTACATACACACGCACACACCACCAGACAAACACAAGGGATCATTTCCTTCATTCAGAGCTGATGACCAATGAGTAAGATTTATAGAGGCTGTGAATAGGATTGTGACAAAAATCCATTGCTTTGAAAGTGTTATATTTTCTTCATACCAAGAGTTCCATCTCTCTTGCCACGACGAGGCATCAGATCTTGTGTTTAATATATTATGAATAAATTGTATAAGTAACAACCGTAAAACCACGTAAAAAGTTAATTAAATTATTAGCGAGGTCAACGGCAGGACCGTGGTGTTTATATCGCGCTGTGATTAATATCGTCAAATTGTACTCGATTACGTTGCGTTTAATTCCGCGTGAGTAATGAGGGCTCGTAGGTAGACCTCCCCCCGCGCTCCTCCCCGCCCGCGCCTCGCGCACCCCTCGCACCCCTCGCCAACTGGATACAATTAATCAGGACGTCTTATATGCCTACTTGGGAAGGCCGCGTTGGAGCGCCAGCTATTAGTTACAGGGTTGGTGACAGCGGAGTGAGCGGACCCGTGACACTATCCCGAGATAACATCTTAAATGCTACATTGGCTTGTTTTTCTCGGAAGTTGATATCTTTTAGGGTATGATAGAGATCGTTGCGGCGCCACATGAACTCGCCCGGTGTTGGTCGTCGACCGCTCGACGCTCCCGATAGATAATGATATTATAGCTGCAATGTATTGACGGCATCGGAACTGAGTGAGGTGGGTGGAGTCCCGCGGATCTGTCCTCCCACGCGCGCTTCCGACCTCGTATTCCCGCTCGCGGTGATATCGGTCGGTATCGGCCGGCGCGGCGGAGGCAGCCGGCGCGTCGCCAGCGAGTCGTTGGCCGCACCACCCACGGCCGCCGTCACCACCGACCACGTGCGACGCGGCGACGGTGTGACGACGGACTCGCGTGCCGCCCGCTGCCTATCACATTGCCACGCGACACGTGCTCCTCACTCTAATTAGGATCGCTTTGAACGCAATCACTGCCGAACATCCGTCGGTCACACAATTTTGCACGATTTTCTGGCTTCATTTCGACATTTTGGTCGTTCACTTTTATTTTTACGTAAGTATTTTCAAAAATTGGTTGTCCCACTCGCGCAATTAACGACTCACTCAAGTAGATATTTTTATTTATAAACTTTGGAGTAATAGATTAAGATCAACTTTTTTATGTTATACATGTTATAACAGTCCTACCTACATCTTTTGTCTCAGTTGTACAAACATATATACATATGCTCACTCCTGTATTCGCGGAAGGGGTAGGCAGAGGTGTTGTAATAACAACATTTTCTTTTTACCAAAGATTATTAAGTACCTACGAACGTGACAAATGACAACGTACGTCTTAGAATTACTTCTCAGAGGTTTCCTCGCGTTGTTTTCCTTTACCGTAAAGCAAGTGGTGTGGAATCACTGCACTTACGTTTGGAAGGACTCATCGGCACAGGCCTCGTTGGCATACGACGCAAGTTCGAAACTAGCGTCGTTTGCCGAACAGGCGACTGCTCAAACTCATGCCAAAATTACTGGGAATTACTTAATAGTGGTCAGATATTACATATGACACAGCGCCCAAAGCTCTACATGGGTGAGGTCAGAAAATGGATGAAATACTTAGCTAAGTATGTACCAAATTAAACACTTAAGTCTTTTTTTTGTAAGAGCAAGTTTTTGTATGTACCTACCTACCTATTATACTTCGATGCCAAACACTCAGGGACACCCAAATGTTCATTAGCTACCTAAAATGTTTCCTTTGAATGTGGGCCCAACCATGATAGTTCGGCTGTGCGAGAGTGAAAGATGCGTACGCGTCGTACGGCAGCTAGGTCTAGTTCAGGTCACGACAGGGCCCCGAGCAGGCAGCAGCGGGAGGCGTGTGTCAGTAGCGTGGTGTGTGCAGCGTGGTGTCGGAGGCGCGCGGGCTGCGCGCGCTGCCGTCGCTGGAGGGCGCGGCGCGGCTGCGCGTGCTGCGGGCCGAGCGCGCCGGCCTCGAGCGCCTGCCCGCCGACCTGTGCCGCCACGCGCCGCAGCTGCGCTCGCTGTCAGTACCCGCCGCCCCGCCGCCGCTACACCCGCCCGCCCGGCGTACACCCGTTGTACTGATGTGTGTTGCGTGTGCAGGGAGCTGCGCGGCAACCGGCTGGAGCGCGTGCCCGAGCTGCGGCTGTGCGCCGAGCTGCGCGTGCTGTCAGTACCTGTAGCTCCCGCCGCATCCCGCACGCACTATACTTACACGCTCGCTCCACACGTTACTCTCTCTCCCACCCATCTCACGCTTGTATATTGACGAGCTTTTAATCTGAGACTTTTGTGACCGGCACACCATTATAGGGGTGGCCCCTCCGATCCGATCCCTGTTCGAACGTTGCGGTGACTCAATCATGGCAAAATCTATATCTATACATCTATCTATACAGATAAATAAAATTGAAGTGTCTGTTTGTAATTCAAAAATAACAGCTTTTCACTAAATGCATATGAAAGTATACACGCTACTTTCACTAAAAAACCAAGTTTTAAAATTTTTCTCTGTCTGTCTGTTTTTTCCGGGTAATCTTTGAAACGGCTGGACGGATTTTAACGGGACTTTCACTGGTAGGTAGCTGATGTTTCAAGGAGTAACTTAGGCTACTTTTATTTCTTAAAAATATTAGGGTTCCGCGACAATAAGGATGAAACTAAATCTACGCGGGTGAAACCGCAGGGCACAGTTAGTGTATTCATAAACTCACACCTCCCTACCTACTTAATGTATTTCAACTGTTAACTATCAAGGGACAGTTTATTCAAATCTACAAATGTTAATAATGTAGATATTGTGCTCCAATGTTAGTACCTACTTACATGTGTTCATTTGTTTGATTATTTATGTTATCTTGACCACTAATAATATTTATCGCGTACATTTGAGGATGGGTCAAGGAATCCGCTTTACTATTTAGATAAGCTATGTTTTTCCATCAGGAAAGCAAACATTTTCTCATTATTATCGGTTTTTTTCTTAAAATGTTGCATATTCATAGTTCATTCCACTTATCCATTTATATGTATACTCCAGATTATACCATTTCATTATGGTTCCTGAAACATGTTTTGAGTGATTTCTCGATGAAATTGATGGCATTGCACACCCGCATAACGCTACGAAACCATGACCTGTATACGATTCCATGAGGTGCGGTGACTGTGCGCAGAGACCTGTCGTGGAACAGGATCAGCGCCGTGGGCGGCGAGGCGCTGCGCGGACTGCGGCGGCTGCACGACCTGCTGCTGGCGCACAACCGCCTGCCGCGCCTGCCGCCCGACGCCTTCCACCACACGCCCGCGCTGCAGCTGCTGTCAGTCACACACCGCTCACTACACTCCGCTCCACTAATATGCTCATTCCAAAACACGTGAATATATAATGCGTAAACTTACGATTGCCCGACTCAAATAGTCATTTGCATTGCAGAGACCTGGAGGACAATCAGATTGAACACATCGACATGGAGGCGTTTGCGCCAATTGCGAAGTTGGAAGATTTGTAAGTAAAACTTGTTTTTTCCAACACTAGGGTAAATATACGAACGAGTCAATAATATGATATGAGCTAGACTTGATCTCATTAAAAACACTTTTTTAGCGTTATTCGTTCATTTGATGCGCGTTTTCAATTCGATTAATTTAAAGGAGCTTTGTTTGTGTGGAAGGAACGTGGGTAACAACGTGTTTCCATTCCTGCCGGCCGGCGGGCTGCAGCGGCTGCTGCACCTCAAGGCGCACAACAACCCCAACCTGCGCCACTTCCACCCGCCCGAGGTGTTCCCGCACATACAGGTCATTCTCTCACACACACATGCAACTAGTACACGTCTTTGAATAAGGGACTGGACAATATGAGGACATTAAAATGCTTTTACTCAATATTACAGAGTAAGACAATCCAATAGTTTATTCTCTCTCTCTCTCTCGCTCTTTGTTTTCACTTTGCAATTCGCAATATGATGAAACCAAGTAATAGATACCTGCAACTAAAGGCTGCCAAACGGGATTACTGGAAGCAATGAAACTGAAACACTTTTTAAATGGCACACCTGTCGCGTATGAAAGCTCACTAAACAAATAGATTATGATGTTGTGTTTAGACGCTGGTGTTGTCGTACGCGTACCACTGCTGCGAGTACATGCCGCTGATGGCGCGCGCGGCGCAGCGCGGCGGACTGAGCGACGCCGTGCTCGTGCCGCCCGCCGGCCTCGCCGCCTGGGGGAACCTCTCCGACCTCTTCTCACTGTATCGTGCGTTATATTATTATACCTTCACAACACAACTACGCCGTACTAACTATATTCTTGCTAATATTAAATTAAATATTATTACATTGCATTAAAGTAAAGTGCGGTAAAGTAGTCAATAAATTCATGATTCTTGACAGGAATTAGCTTTGAGTACGATGGTGGTTATTATGCGTGTGTGTGTCGTTACAGCGGGCAATGCGTCGGCGGGAGAGGAGCAGCTGCAGGCGCTGCTGGAACAGTGGGAGGAGCGCGAGGACACGGCGCCGAGAGCTCCGCGCCGCGCCGTACACTGCCTGCCACTGCCAGGTCTCTCGTACACTTCTGCAGCTATAACTCGCCTTGAGCATTAATCGATAGCTCGTTAGGTTGAGTTGGGATATCTGAGTAATGCCTCTCGTTCATAAAATGACCAGTAGATTTAACGGTGTTTGTCAGGACCGTTCCTGCCGTGCGTGGACCTGTTCGACTGGTGGACGCTGCGTTGCGGCGTGTGGGCGGTGTTTCTGCTGGCGCTGCTCGGGAACGGCACCGTGGTGTTCGTGCTACTGTTCAGCCGCAGCCGCATCGACGTGCCGCGCTTCCTCGTCACCAACCTTGCCGCCGCCGACCTCTTCATGGGCATCTACCTCGGTGAGTCATCACAACAATTAAGTACTAGGTGATTAATAAGGTGGCAAGATATTAGGACAATCATAAAATTACGTGATCCCGCAAGGAGGGTGTTAAACTATTAGACTTCGCTAACGCACAGAATCGTTCCCAGGTTTCCTGGCAGTGGTGGACGCGGGAACGCTGGGTGAATTCCGCGAGCACGCTATCGCGTGGCAGATGTCGGGCGGGTGCCGGCTGGCGGGCTTCCTGGGCGTGCTGTCGTCGGAGCTGTCGGTGTACACGCTGGCCGTCATCACGCTGGAGCGCAACTACGCCATCACGCACGCCATGCACCTCAACAAGCGGCTCTCGCTGCGCCACGCCGCCGCCGTCATGGCCGCCGGCTGGCTGTTCTCGCTGGTGGCCGCTACGTTACCGCTTTTCGGCGTGTCCGACTACCGCAAATTTGCCGTGTGCCTGCCCTTCGAGACGACTACTCCCTTAGCGCTCGGTTACGTCGTCACACTGCTGGTCATCAACGGCCTCGCCTTCCTCGTGCTCCTAGGCTGCTATCTCAAGATGTACTGTGCCATCCGGGGCTCTCAAGCGTGGAACTCGAACGACTCGCGCATCGCCAAGCGCATGGCACTCCTCGTATTTACCGATTTCCTGTGCTGGTCGCCGATCGCTTTCTTCGCGCTCACCGCCGCGTTCGGCGCGCATCTCGTGTCCCTCGAGGAGGCCAAGGTGTTCACCGTGTTCGTGTTGCCGCTCAACTCCTGCTGCAACCCTTTTCTGTACGCCATTCTTACGAAACAGTTTAAAAAAGACTGCGCGCTCGTGTGCAAGGCGATCGAGGAGTCGCGTGTGACCCGCGGCATCGGGCGCTGCCGGCACTCGTCGAACTTCAGCAACAGACAGACGCCCGCCAACACCAACAGCCTCGCCGAGCGCTCGTCCCGCGGCCAGCACGGCGCCGCGTGCGCGTGTCGCCGGCTGCTGGCGGCCAGCGAGCCGCGCGGCGCCGGCGGCGAGCGGCTGCTGCGCTGGCTGCGCGCCTGTGGCCGCCGCCCGCCCGCCCCCGCGCCCGCGCCCCGGGCGCCGCCCGCCCCGCCGGCCCGCACCGGCTCCGTGTCGTCGTCGGTGGAATTTTCATCTTCGCGGTCGGACTCGTGGCGCGGGTATGGGCGGCCGCCGCCTCCGCCGCGGCGCGCCGCCTCGTGGTTGGTCGCACGTAAGACGTCGCAGGACTCGAACCTGTCGTCGTCCCGCAACGACTCGTCGGGCTCGAACGCGACGGCGTCGACGGGGACGTGGCGCACGTCGCGCTCGGGCGGCAGCGGCGCCGCCAGCAGCCGCCCGCGCCTCACGCGCCAGCCCGCCGTGTCCGGCGACGAGCCGCCCGCCTCGCCCGCGCTGCCCGCGCCGCGCCACTTGCACACCATCCCGTCGGCCGCCGAGACGGAGCCGCCGCCCGACGAGCCGGACGCGCGCTGACCGCCGCGCCACTTGCACACCATGCCGTCGGCCGCCGAGACGGAGCCGCCGCCCGACGAGCCCGACGCGCGCTGACCGCCGCGTCCCGCCCCCTCCGCCCCTCCGGTAGTGCGTAACAGTAAGGAGTGTCTTATCGAACCGTCCAGACGTATGAAGTGTGTTACGTACCTTTGGAGACAAATAATTTGACAGTAGGCGCTATAAGATGATATTTTGTACAGTATTATGACCCCAAGGTAGGACTTTGTATGAAATTAAAGTATTATGAGATAAATATTTATACATAGACAATTTTTTATGTAATTTTAAACAGTACCTTCTAAGTATTTGAGTCGATTATTATAGTAATACCTATGTAGTGCCATGTATGTAAAGTAATTATATTTACATTGATATGAAATTTATACCTACACCCCTTCGGAACTTCGGAACAGTAGGTAGGTAGGTACACGAAGCAAGTTCGTTGCAAGTGTTGAAATTCAATGAAATTCATCAAATTAATCAATGATTTATTTCTATTTCGAATGAATTTTCGATTTTGTTACATGTTGGTACCTAACACCTCACTCAATCACTCTCAAATGTGACACTTTAATCATACTTGAATGTATCGACGACACCGGTGGGCTAACTGCTGGCGGGGTTCGATTCCCGTGTCACCAATATATTACGAGATGAGTATTTGTTTTTTTTTATGTGGGTGGTTTATAGGTATTATATCCGCTGTGTGATACCGACTTACCTACCTACTACGCATTTAGTACAAACCAAACTTAGTTTGGGACTAGATGTGTGATTATGTGAAGAGTCAGGAAATTATTTATTATTAATGTGAGAGACCTTTTATACACAGGTATTGAGTTTTGAAGTGTCATCTCAGTATCACATATACACACGTGGTTAGTGGGTAACGAGGTACTGAGTGAACTGAATGGACTTTTTCAGCAAAATACAAAATAAGTAATTCGAATCGCAGCCAAACCTAAATAATATGATATTTAAGCTGAAATGTAAGAAGGGGTTGGTGATGAGATTACTGTAAAATATAGTAAATTGTAGCTTTTCTTATAAATTTTATGGTATATTTATTTATTCAAAAATTATATTCAGAATATGTGAAATCTAAGTGATGTTGGACACCTATGTACCATGATGCCATACGTCAAAAACCGGCAGAGGTTAGAGAAGGGAGTGAGGGACACATCCCTCATGTCTGCGATTCCTTCACAATCCAACCACATACTCACCATACACACATAAGTACCTATACGAATGCGTATCACGATTAATAACAAATGTTTAAATTAAAGATGGATTGTACATATTAACTAGTTTATGAGTATTTATTGAGACGCGAGACGCGCGCGTGTTGAGAATGTTGTTTATTTTATTCCATGAATATATGACCAGCATAACTTGATGGTGTTTCATTAAGTCCAACAATTCAACATTATACCTAGGTACCTAATAACTTTAATACAATGGTGGAAACACCTATCTGTCAAATATTGTGAAAATTTGAATAATATATGTAAAAAATACACATAAAAACTTACGAAGTTTTAAGCTTCTTGTGTTGTGGTGGCCCCTTCAGAGAGAATGTACACCGACACTGGCGAAATTGTGGCAACCCCGCAGAAGCCATAAATAAAAAACTGAGCTGAGAATAGTTCCTCCACTTTTGACTCCACCTACCGCGCTCACCTATACATACATGGGAACGTGCGTCGGTCGGTGCCTACTTGGTGCGGTGCATGCATGCGCACCCACAAACATTAAACTATTTAAAAATGTTGATCCACACTCTTTGAAATAATGATCTACCACTTCACAGCCTGCGTCAATGTTTTTAAGATATATTGCGCTTACAAACTATTAGTGTTTGTATCTATCGTTTCAACCTAAAACAAATTTTACACTGATTATTTCATTGGTTTTACTACAATGCAAGCAGGTAGTGTGCGCGTCACTGAACTAGGCTGCGCGGGAACGCGGGCGCAAGAGACACGTACACAACGATTACTTCCAGGTTACTGGATCGGGTATGCGTGCGGCGTGGTACTACCTACCAATCGCGACGTTTGCGCTAGCCTTTGTAGGCATGCTTGGAACCTCTAATGTAGATAAATCTTCAGAAATATGTGTCCAAATATTCGAAAAAAATTGAACAAACCTTAAAAAAAGGACAATTTACCTATAACATGATGTAACCATATTGCAATACAGGTTTCGAATCTATACCGATAAATTAAATTGAAATGTCTGTTTGTAACTGCAAAATAACAGTTTTTCACTAAATGCATATGAAAATATCCACGGTACTGACATAGAAAAACCAATTTTTAATTTTTTTCTCTGTCTGTCTGTCTGTCTGTCTGTTTGTTCCGGGTAATCTCTAAAACGACTGGACGGATTTTAACGGGACTTTCACTGGTAGGTAGCTGATGTTTCAAGGAGTAACTTAGGCTACTTTTATTTATTAAACATATTAGGGTTCCGCGACAATAATGATGAAATCAAATCTACGCGGGTGAAACCGCGGGGCACAGCTAGTACAATAAAAAAAATGCAGATTTCGGATTTACTACGATTAATGAATTTTAGGATTTGCTTAGATAGGTACTAATTATTATTTATAATCCAATAGACAGACATGTTCCGCAAGTTAAATAGCACTACACTACCTACACTACCAAATCATTATAAAAAAAACTTTCCACTTTCATGTCAAATATTTGGTTGTATGGTCAACGCTCCTATTTATCAACGCTTCCAATAAAAAAAACATTTGAATTGACTCATGAGAATTTGAATTGACGTTGTCTTGACAATATACACATTTGACGTTAATCAAAGAGACATGACGAACACGAACAAACAAAACAAGATTTAAAGGCTGCTATAATCCAGCTAATGCCTCCTCAAATGATCCATCCTCTTGGCTAGAAGCTTTTGCCAGTAAACTAGCTCCTCCCTATGCTCATGAGCCCCTTTCACTTAATATTTCAAATGTGCCCGTTTCTGCTTGTAGCATGGATGATTTTTTTTCTTTTGAAGAACTCCAAATTGCCCTGGATGGTTTGACAGATTCATCCCCTGGACTTGATGGAATACCATACTCTTTCATCATCAAAGCGTCAGATAAATTTAAACATTCTTTATTGAATTTAATTAACATATTATATGACCAGGGCTCCATACCAGAAACCTGGAACAGCCAAGTAATTATTCCCATTTTAAAGCCAGGCAAAAATCCCTCTGATCACAATTCTTATCGACCTATCGCCCTCTCTTGTGTCATAGCTAAGATCACTGAGCATTTGATTAAAAACAGACTACAATGGTTAGTCGAAAGTAAAGGCCTTATAGCCAAGTCACAATTTGGTTTTAGAAAAGGTATGAGTACCTATGATAGCCTCAGCATTCTAACAACTGAAATCAATCATTCTTTCAGAAACAAAGAGTACCTTGTGGGTGTTTTCCTCGACATAGAAGCTGCTTATGATAATGTGATACTTCCGGTACTCAGAAACAAATTGTTACAGCTGAGCATCCCAGCGAAGATAATCCGGTTTATATGCTGTTTTTTGTCACAGAGAACAATATTAATAAAATCTCATGACAACTCCTATTTATCTCCAAGATTTGTCTGGAAAGGCCTCCCTCAAGGCTCCGTACTTAGTCCACTTCTTTATAGTCTATACACATATGACTTAGAAGCTACAGTAGATTCATTCTGCCAGGTTTTACAGTATGCAGATGACCTTGCACTGTACATATCTTGCAAAGCCATCATGGATGCTGAAGAAAGATTAAACTCAGCTCTCTCCTACCTTGGTAACTGGTTACATGACCATGGTCTCTCCATATCGGCGCCTAAATGTAGTGCTGTGATATTTACCAAAAAAAGAAACATACCAGCACTAAATTTACAACATGAAGGGGAAACTATTCCCCTTCAATCCAGTGTGAAGTTTTTGGGCGTCTGGTTGGACGCCAGATTGACTGGAGTTCCGCATTTTAATTATGTTATTTGTAAATGTGAAAAAAATATCAACATCCTTCGAGCCCTCTCTGGGGTATGGTGGGGATCTCACCCATTCTGCCAAAAACTGTTATATAACGCCATTATCCGTAGTCACTTAGACTATGGATCCTTTTTTTTAGATCCTGGCAATAAAGCTGCATTAGATAAGATGACAAAACTTCAATCAAAATGCTTACGCATTATTATTGGTGCTATGAAGTCCACCCCTATAAATGCCATGCAAGTAGAATGCGCCGAACCCCCTCTCCATCTGCGTAGGCAATTTCTTTCAGATAAATTCTTTTTTAAACTGTCCCAAATCTCCAACCATCCCTTGTTAAAAATAGTAGATAAATTATATACTGTAATTAGATCCCAAGGATACAGATCTGAGGCCAAACTCCCTTGTATTATTCGAAGTTTTATTAAATACCTAAGACTATCTTGCCCCCTCGTTCAATTCCAAATTAATCCCTTATTTACCATTAATTATGATGCCCTGGCCTTTAAACCCTCAATCATTCTTAACTTTGGCATAAATAAAGACTCTATTGACCCTACTAATCTTTTTTATGCAGAATACAATAACTCATGGAGTGACTGGCTCCCAATATTTACAGATGCTTCAAAACTAACGAAAGAGAGTAATGTTGGCTCTGCAGTCTGGATTCCTAAATATAAAATAATCCTTAGCTTCAAATGCCCACCGGAATCTTCAGTATTCACTGGGGAATCTGTTGCCATCTTAGAGGCAATCCTCTTTGTCATCTCTCACTCAATTGGCAAAGCCATTATATTTACCGACTCTAAAAGCTGTCTTCAAGCAATCCTGTCCAACCAATTTAAAGCCAAACCAATTTTCCCAATCATTCTAAAAATAAAAGAAGCCCTTATCAATTGTCAGATGTCTAGATTAAACGTTGTGTTAGCATGGATCCCTGGCCATGTCGGAATTCCAGGCAATGAAACTGCTGACTCATGCGCAAAACATGCAGCTATTCATGGTAATTCAGACCACTATAAAGTATACGCCCACGATCTCTCTTCTATTTGCCATAATACTTTGCGTCAAGACTGGAATAAACTTTGGCAGAACTCTAAAAATATTAAAGGTAAATTCTATGGCGGTATTCAACCCACTATTCCTATAAAACCATGGTTCTCCAAATTCAAAAAAATTAACAAAACCGTTACATCTACAATATGTCGCCTGCGGTTGGGTCATGCTTGCACCCCAATCTTCCTAGCCAAAATTAGAATCCACGATCACTCTCTTTGTGAATGCGGTCTGGAAGAAGGCACTACAGAACACCTCTTTTTTGAATGTCCAAGGTTGCGCTACTCTCTATATGACGTCCTCCCACCAGAAATTCCCCGCCCTACCAATTTTAGCCCAATCCTATCCCTCGCGTTTTCTCCATCCCTTTATATATTATGTAAATTTATTACAATTAACAATATAAAATTATAACACTAATCCCTATAGATTATTTTTGTAATTACTTTTGATATATGTATAAAAATATATATGTATATTACATGCTGTAAATGTCTGTGTTGTCCTATTTGTTACAGATAGCTCGAAACTCTTGCAATAAAAATTTCAAAACTCCACCGGCCAATTTCTACACCCACCGATCAATCTCCGTCGTTTGTTTTCTACTCTATCCACGCGACATTGGCGAAATTGTGGCAATACCGCAGAAGCCATAAACAAGAAGTGAAGTGAAGTGAAACAAACGCGAACTTATTTTTAAAATAATTTAATTTTACCAATAGATCTCAATAAAATAAGAACTGGTGGAATTTAGATCTCCAGATGCGTGTGAAAACGTCAATATAATTTAAATGAAGTAATTTAAACAACAAATTAATCATGAGTTACATGCTTGGACACTTGCACAATGGCTGGCAAGTGGATCAAGCTATATTATCTGAAGAAGACCGCGTTGTGGTGAGTGAATACTATCGCGGACATTATGATGTATACCAAATCAAAAAAAAAACCTATTTTGCTGAAAGATTTAAATCCATCTTAACACTGTGCAAGCCTGTTTGAGTGACACCCCTCTTGTGACAAAAACATTTAATTTCATTACAAACTCGTTAACCTTTTTTTTGATTTAGTTTCATTTTATCAAAATCATAATTAACTTAAATCTAGAAAGAAAAAAAAATTTGAATTTGACGATTTGATGCTGACTGCATTAACTAACAGATACATTAGTGCTCAGAAACAGATAGATGAGCACATTTTGGCTACCACCGAACTAGTCGATCTTTGTAATTACAATGAGGAGCGCTTTCAGTCATTGACTAATAAACACACTTGTGACTGTGTGCCCCCATCATCACCATCACCGCCATCATGCAATAGTGAGCCGCTGCCACTGCCCTGCAAGTTGCAGGTTGCTGAGTTGAATGAAAGTGTGGAACAAATAAACTCAAGTCCACCAGAATACAAAACGGTTATGTATTCAGATAAAATCGGTAGGGATTTTAGTTGCTATTTAAGAAATAAATTATCTCACGCTATAATAAATTACTGTATGCCAGGAGCTTCATATAGACAAATTGTAAATAAAATAATTAAAAACAATCATGACAGTCACACAATAATCATAATCTTAGTTGGACAAAACCCTAGTATTACCAAACGGGAATTAATTAATAGTTTTGAGGACTTGACAAACCTGCATGCAGGCAGGGTTGTATTGTGCACCATTCCATATAGTATTAGCTATACTGAGACACAGAACAAGCATTTATCATACATAAATAGCTTATTGCATAACATGACGTGTCATAATGAACGATACATACTGTTTGACACTAATAAATTTATTAGTGGTGTAAAGGTAACTCGGGAATCTCTTTACATTCCCAAGATATATAGACAAAAGCTTGCTACATTGTTAGCTTATAATATTAACACTGTTATAGCCAATATAACAAAGCATAGGTTAAGTGACGAGCCAGTGGTAGATAGATGTTCTACTACCACTGTGACTAATCTTATTGATTCTTTAAACCATTAAGTCAGACAACAGAGAAGTCAGGTGCATGTATTATGCATCTGCTACACCAGAATATTAACCGCTTCTCTGGCAAAATTCTTGATCTAGAGTTATTACTAGACAAAATACCTATTGATTTTCTCTGTTTTACTGAAACTTGGTTGAAACCAGATACCATGATGTTTAATATTACTAATTATACCATTGCCAGTTCTTATAACAGACTCTCAGCGGAGGGAGGTGGTACCATCATCTTACTGAATAGTAACTTTAAGTCCAAAGAGAGAAAGGATATTACTAGTCTTTCTGTAGAGCGAGTCTGTGAAGCGGCTTGTGCAGAGTTGGATAATTATATAATTGTATGCGTATACAGACCTCCATCCTCTGATATTCACTCATTTTGTTCAACAATGGAGGTCATTCTTAAGAAAATATTTCGAACGAATAAACAAATATTGATATGTGGTGATTTTAATGTAGACATTTTAAGAAGGTCTTCTGAGGCGCGTTTATTTATATCTCTTTTTAAATCATTTAACCTGGACTTTGTATTTAATGAGCCCACGAGAATAACGGCCACTTCCTCTACTTGTATCGATAATGTAATAACTAATGGTAGTATAATAAAACAGTCTCAGATAAGTGGAATTCGATCTGACCACATGGCTCAACTAGTTGAGTTGCAATGTAGTAGGCAACCTTCTAAATCTTTTAGGGAATCTAGACCTCTCTCTGTCCATAGACTGCTGAAGTTTAAAAATAATGTTGAGTTAAAAATTAAAAAAGCAGAGTCTCGCGAACCAAACAAATATTTCAATAAATTACATGATGTCATATGTACAGAATTCAATAAGGCATGTCCTAAACAACAATATAAATTAAATAACAGATTACAGTTCAACAACTGGGCAACCAAGGGCATAAGGAAAAGTAGGGACACTTTATATGAGTTATACCACAAGAAAGCCCAAACAACTAATGTTGCTTTTCATAGTCACGTTAGAATGTACTCAAAATTATTTAAAAGAGTTTGCCAGATTGCCAAATCAAAACATATAAGTAGTGAAATTAGCCGCTCTGATGATAAAATAAAAACTGTTTGGAAAGTTATAAACAGGGAGACTGGTAGAAATAAAACTAAAGAGCAAGTAAGTAAGCTTAAAATCAATGATAGTATTATATCGGATAAGTTAGAGGTCGAAACTGCTTTTGAGAATTTTTTCGCTAACATTCCCACAGAGACTACCAAACATCTTAACTCTAGTCCGAATACAGCTGAAAGCTTATTGAAACAATCGTTACGAAAAAGCTTCCCAGATTTTAGTTTTAAACATGTACGTCCTATTGATATCATGAAGGCATTTAAATCGCTTAATATTAAAAATACGGAGGACTTATGGGGACTCTCAATTAAAAGTATCCAATCTATTATAATAACAATTGCTCCCGCATTAGCTTCTATTTTCAATTTATGTATAGATCAAGGTATATTTCCTGATATTATGAAATATAGCAAAGTAATACCGATATTTAAAGCAGGCTCTAAAGAAGATCCTTCTGATTATAGACCTATATCGATTCTTCCCGCGCTTAGCAAAATATTTGAAAAAATTCTGCTTAATCAGATGTTAGCTCACTTTAACGTACATAACATCTTGCACGATCACCAATGTGGCTTCACTAAAGGTAGATCAACAACGGACGCGGCAGCAAAATTAATAAAACACATTTTTGAGGCTTGGGAGGGCGCCTATGACGCAGTAGGAGTCTTCTGTGACCTTTCTAAAGCTTTTGACTGTGTGGATCATCGTACGCTACTTCTTAAGCTAAACTATTATGGAATTCGCGGAAATGCTCTCGACCTTTTATCCTCGTACCTATCAAATCGTCATCAGAAAGTTGGCGTCGGTGGTGTAACATCCAAGGGGTCAATAATCAAAACAGGCGTGCCGCAAGGCTCCATACTAGGCCCATTCCTGTTTCTAGCGTATATCAATGACCTACCACTTGTTGTAGAAAATATCTGTGATATTGTTCTATTTGCAGATGATACATCTTTAGTTTTCAAAGTGAGTAGAAAAGACAACGATCTTAAGGCACTAAATGAAACTCTAACATCTGTTTCAAAATGGTTTGATGCCAATAATCTCGTTTTAAATTCTAAAAAAACAAAATGTATCCGATTTTCACCACCTAATACATCGCAAATAGATACAAATATATCATTAGTTGGGAGTCAATTGGAGTTGGTCGAAAGCACAGTATTCTTAGGTCTTACCTTAGATTCAAAATTACAATGGGGCGCCCATATTGAAGCATTGTCAAAAAAGCTTAGTTCAGCTGCGTTTGCGGTTAGAAAAATTAAACAAATGACGGATATTGATACTGCTAGATTAGTCTACTACGCTTACTTTCATAGTGTCATGTCATATGGCGTATTGTTATGGGGTTCCGCAACAGACTTAGATTCAATTTTTATACTTCAAAAGAGAGCCATCAAGGCAATATACTCGCTGGACCCCCGAGATTCTCTTAGAGATAAATTTAAAGAAATAAATATTCTCACCCTACCGTCACTGTACATTTATGAGAATTTGCTATACATGAAAAAAAATATTCATCTATTCAATTTAAACTCGGACAATCATTCAATTTCAACACGAAATAAACACAAAATTGTAGCTCCTAGATTCAGGTTAGCAAAGGTAAATAAATCATTCATGGGGAATTGTGTTCGTTTCTACAATAAAATCCCACAGTCAATAAACGCGTTAAATTATGATAAATTTAAGACACACATTAAAACTGTACTGATGAAGAAAGCTTATTATACAATTTCGGATTACATAAATGATAAAGACATATGGAATTAAAACTCTGCACAAGTAGCTCCTGGCAATGACATGGTATGCAAACATGATATGTAAATCATTTGGTATTGTTTTTACGTTTTTAATTATTATTTTTTACACATGCATGCTGATACAATTTTCACTATTGTGAATAATTTATGATGTTTTTTTTTTTTTTGTAATTATTATTATTTTACTGTGTAATGAAATGTACATGATGCCAGCTGAGTTTCTTGCCGGTTCTTCTCAGAAGGCTAGTTTCCGAACCGGTGGTAGATTCCTCGACGTTCATAAGTGCCTTACCAGGGCCTAAACTGAATAAATCATTTTCATTTTCATTACCTTCTGACCTAGGTTTCCATCTTAAGAACTTTTTTTATGCATAAATGGATACATCTCCTCCCAAAGCCCCCAAAGTAGTGGCTCGAGGCAACACATCACGGCTGGAAGTGTTCATTTGAGTTGTATCACTGACTGACATGTATCACATGGTATACAAATATTTCTTTTAAAAAAGAAATTTAAGATGTATTGTATTTTCAAGCAGTGCTATGAAGAGGAAATGAAAAACCCTCTTCGCACCTCTGGTGGCTGGAGTCACAGTGAGGAGTAAGACAAAAAATTAAAGGCTTTGGGGAGGGTTATTTTTTTTGTAATAACAGTGTTACCATTTGGAGGGCTTGGTTGTTTAATTCATAAGATCAATTAATTTGTCAGGTGATAAGGTTTGGCCACGACTGGGACCCCACGTGTATGAAGATGGATGAAGTACTGTACAGTATAGCAGAGAAGGTGAAGAACTTTGCTGTCATCTACCTTGTGGATATCACTGAAGTTCCAGACTTCAACAAAATGTAAATGCTTATACTATTTTTATAATTAACTAGCAACCCCTCTCGCTTCACTTCAGGTTTCACTTTCTTAACACTCATAGTTTAGAAGAATGACAAACAGAAAAAATCTTTTATTATGGAAATGGTGACTTCAAGTTACAATATTTAACAATGCTTGTAAGACTGTAACAATACACCAAACCTCTTATTTCTATACAAATTATATTGAATTTGTACAATTCATTCTTCCAAAATATGGTATGAATCTTGAGACAGTCTTTACTAAAATAAAGAAGTTGAATTCCTGTAGATAAACAGTAGGGAAAAATCAATGTTTTCAAACTCTGGTGTTATATGTCTACAATCTACATAAAAGTCTGTGATAGGACATACCTACATCTGAAAAAATAACTATTAATATCTTTTTCATATTCATATAAAGTTAGGGCTTTGTGAAGCTAATTAGATCAATATGTTGTTTTGCTTAACATTGCTGATTGTATGATATGCTCAACGGCAACTGTGGCACGAGCCCCTGGCGCAGGTGTGTCATATCATCATTTGATAGTGTGTGCGTGTGTGGCAGGTACGAGCTGTACGACCCGTGCACGGTGATGTTCTTCTTCCGCAATAAGCACATCATGATCGACCTCGGCACCGGCAACAACAACAAGATCAACTGGCCCCTCGAGGACAAACAGGTACCACACATTATATGCTACACTCACCTATAACGGTTGGGGAGGGCAATCACTGCCAATCACACATTTATTTTGCATCAACTAAAAATAAACTAGCTAGATAGGTTATATATTTATTGTCACTTTAGCATTGGAACTGTTTCTATGGGCTTTATATTTTCATAAATGTAACAATCAAAAATTTCTTGAATAGAGTTATTGCCGATTTTCTTGCCAGTTTATAAATTTAATAAATCAACCTTCCGAATCGCTACATAATCACGTCATTCTGACGATTTGTGTGATGAGGTCGGTTGAGTACTTTGTTAAGTATTGCTTTTGACTTGAGACACGACGACCCCAATTTGATGCATGATTCAGCTCTAGGAGAGCTTGTGGTGAAAATGTATGTGAAATGCCAATGAGAATATGAAACTCATAAATCAATGCTTCAATATATTTTGTAAATTAATGAGTACTACCTGCACATTGTAGGCATATTTGATCCTCACATTAGCATTATGTTTGCTAAATTTTATTTCTGAAAGTGTACAGCACCTGGCGATAAATATTTGACATCGACCTCAGAGTAGAAACAATTGACTAATATCGACGTCGTATTCGCGTTATCTCATTCACTCTACGTTGACTCTACGAAGTCGAATTAGAGTTGGCAGATCGTTTGTACCGTGAGGTGTATGTGATAATTATATAAGGCGGGGTAGTGTCAGTTAGTAATGTGTAGCAATGACGTTGATGTGGGTGTGTGGGTGGGTGGTGTTGCAGGAGATGATCGACATCATCGAGACGGTGTACCGCGGCGCGCGCAAGGGCCGCGGCCTCGTGGTGTCGCCCAAGGACTACTCCACCAAGTACCGCTACTGAGCTCTCGCCGACCCCACCGACCTCGCCGCGCACACTGCGCTGTTCATACACTACGCCATCCTTCTGCGACCATTGTTTTAAATGTTCCTACACCAACATCTTGTCGACATAGATTATTAAGAAATAAATGTAAATAACTTTTCAAATTTGTGTTTTTTAATTCCACCGAGTTGGATGTAACACTACGACGCGTTCATTATCAACGTGCACGCTGGGTCTCACTTGGCCGAAGTCAAAGGTTTACCGGATACCCGACTGTCTGTACCAAAATCAGTCAATTAAAAATAATCGTTATGAATTGGACCCTTTATGCCTACGCTGAAGTGTTACGTCTACTCCGCTATAAGACTGCAAAATAACTAACATATAAACAACTAAAAAGAAAAATGCCTCCAACCAAAACGATCTTTTATTACTGTACCTCTCTAATGCAAGTGGACTTGATAGTAACAATTCTAAACATTGGAATGACTACGAACGCAATGTCACTTCAAAGCCCAGTAATAAAATAGCTGTATGTGAAGCCTGTCTAAAGATGCAATATACCTCAAATGTAAAACTTATTTTTTTTAGTATTACAACTGCTTTAATCATACTTTCATAATATCAATTTGTATATGCAAGAAATAACACGCAAATCAAATTACTAAGAATTGACATCGTCCCGGAAGTGTGTAAAGGGGGAAATAAATTAGAAAACCCTCGATTACACTCAGAGGCGAGGGTCACCAGGGGGCGCGAGGGCCGGGAAGGAGTTCAGAAATCAAAGGCGGGCGATCATTTGAGAAATGTAAGTTTTACTCAGTCTCGAACAGACAATAAGACAACACTAAGACATGGCGAGTGCGCGCCGTGACTAGAGGGCGGCTAGTGCGGCTTGGGCGGCGAGTCGGGCGGGTCCTCGCGCCAGGGCGGCGCGGCGCCCGGCGCCCAGATGGCGGCCAGCGAGTGGAAGGGGTCGTAGGGCCGCACGGGCCGCGCCGCCGCCGAGAAGCCCGGCGGCGGCCGCACCGCGCCCCACCACGCCGCGTCCCACGCGCCCCCCGCCCCCGCCCCCGCCCCCGCCCCCGCCGCCGCCGCCGCCCCCGCCCCCGCGCCGCCCGCCGCCGCGCCCACCGCGCCGAACGCGCCGCCGCCCGCCCCCACGCTGCTCTCCTCTGCAATGCACACTATTGCCATTAGTCGCTCATTATATTCTATAAATATTCGAAACCATCGATAAAAATGAGAGTTCATTAATTTTCTATAGCTAATACACATACTATTTGAAAAAAAAAAAAAAACAAATTTCTGCACAGAAACACGAGTATGGTGCTTCGTCGGTCTAATGGTCGGTGACTTCGCCTGTCGATCTCGAGATCGCGGGATCTACTCCGGGGTCGGGTCCAAAATAAATATTAGGTCGATCGATTCACTACGCACGCCCGCAATTATTTACAAATTGACGGAGTTCAGTAGTTTGGAATTCGCTCAAGAGAACATCGCATAAACATAGGGAGCGGAAGCTGCGCGAATCGAGCGCCTACTTTAGAAACAAAAAGGTGCATCGCGCGGGCGTCTCACCGCGGTAGTGCGTGGGCGTGGGCGGGCCGGGCGCCCGCCAGGAGTACTCGGGCTCGGCCACGTGCTGCGGGTCGTTGTAGTAGAAGAGCGAGTTGTCCTGCGCGAAGGGCGCCGGCTCGGGCTCGGCGCGGCGGCGCACGTCCGAGCCGATGGGCGCCAGCGGCGGCGCGGCCGCCACCACCGAGCTCCACGAGGCGCCCCAGCGCAGCGCGGGCGGCGCGCGCTCGGGCGGCGCGGGCGGCGCGGCGCGCGGGGCGGCGGCGGCGGGGCGCGCGCGGCGCCGCGGGCCCTTGTCCTTGCGCGCCGCGCCCCTCGCGGCCCAAGCCGGCGCCCCGGCCCGCGCGCGCGCCGCCGGCAGAGGGGAGCGCGCCGCGGGCGCGGGCGCGGGCGACGCCGACGCCGACGCCGAGTCGCAGTCCGAGCCCGAGCCGTCCTCGTCGCCGTCCGAGCCGTGGTAGTCGTCGAGCCCGCCGCGCTCGCGGCCCTCCCCCGGCGAGCAGGACGACGAGCTCACCGACGAACCCGTCGACGCCGCGTCCTCGTCGCCGCTGCCCGGGGGGCGCTCCTCTGGACGCATGCCCGGACATATTTTATTACAAATTTCATATCGATCGGATGTCCCGCAAAACTATTATACTTTTTTTTAAATAAAAATAAAAATAAATTAGCTATCTGGCAGTCAAGATCCCTTTAAAATCGGTCCAGCCGTTTCGAAGATTATCCGGAACGAACAGACGGACAGAGAGACCATTTCAAAATTGTTTATTTTTATGTCAGTACTAGCTGTGCCCGCGCAGAGTTAATTTCATGGGTGTCCCACGGAACCCTAATGTTTTTTTTTTTAAATAAAAGTAGCCTAAGTTACTCCTTGTTACATTAGCAATCTACCAGTGGAAGTCCTGTTAAAATGAAAATGAAAATGAAAAATATTTATTCAGTTTAGGCCCTGGTAAGGCACTTATGAAAGTCGAGAATTTACCATCGGTTCGGAAACTAGCCTTCTGAGAAGAACCGGCAAGAAACTCAGCCAGGCATCATGTACATATCATCGAAACAATATAAATCATAATGAAATCATCATCCAAAGTTTCGGAGATTACCCGGAACAAACAGATAGACAGTCAGAGAAAAAATTTAAAACTTGTTTTTTTAGCGTCGGTATCGTGTATACTTTCATATACAATTAGTGAAAAGCTGTTATTTTGGAATTACAAACGGACACTTCAATTATATTTATCAGAATAAATTGTAGATAAACGTTATTTATTTAAATAAAAATAATATACCAATGTGTAGGGCTCCGTCCTCGAGATCGTCTCGCTCGGCCGGCGGCGAGTCCACCCTCGGTCTCGACGGATCGCCTTCCACTTCTAGGTCTACACCCACGTCCACGTCCACGTCCACATCCAAATCAACATCGACATCGACGTCCGCGTCCGCGTCCACGTCTACGTCGACGTCCACATCTACGTCCGGGTCTACGTCGACGTCGACGTCCGCGTCCGCGTCCTCGCTGGAGCCGTTATCGTCGGCGTGGCGCAGCACCTCGGCGCGCCACCGCTCGAAGGCGCGTCTCTCCGCGTGCGGGTCCAGCGGCGCCAGCGGGCGGCGCGGCGCGCGGCGCCGGCGCGGCGGCGCGGGCGGCGGCGGCGCGGGCGCGGCGGGCGGCGCGCGGTGGGCGGCGCGCAGGTCGAGCGGCCGGCGCGGCGCGGGCGGCGGCGGCGCGCGGCCGGCGCGGGCGCGCCGCAGCTCGCGCTCGGCGTCCAGCGCGCCCGCCGCCAGCACCAGCACGAAGGCGCCCAGCGCCAGCAGCGTGCCGGCCAGGCGCAGCCCGGCCTCGAAGGGCGGCCGCGGCATCCGCCCGCCGCACACCGCCAGCAGCCGCGCGGCCGTCTGCGCGCCGACGGAGAACTCCGCCTGCGCCCCCCGGCCGAAATGTCAGTATGGAAACCGTTCGCCTATCGGGAGGGCAAAGTCTGTCGGGGGGACGGCACGGGACCTGGTCGGTGTCGGTGAACAGCGAGAGGCGGGCGGAGACGCGCGCCAGCGTGCAGTCGGGGTAGAAGGCGAGCGTGAGCGCGCGCGACTCGTTGGGCTGCAGCACCAGCGGCGCGCACGGCTGCACCGAGAAGCCGCGAGCCTGCCACACACGCTACGCGTTAGCACGGGGGGGCGGCGCGGGGAGCGGGGCGCCTGTGCTGCGGGTACCTGGCAGGGCTGGCCGGCGAGCCGCCAGTCGCGCAGGCGCACGGCCACGCGGCCCGTGTTGCGCGCCAGCAGCGTGCGGCGCAGCGGCGCGCCCTCGGCGCACTCCGACACCTGCACACACACACACACACACGTGACGCGGGCCGCCCGGCGCCGGGGCGGGCGGCTAGGGCGGCGGGCGCACCTCGAACAGGAACGGTTGGCGCGCGCCGGGCCGCCGGCCGCCGAGCTCGAAGCTGGCCAGCGCGCCGCGGCCCGCCACCACCACCGCCTCCGTCACCGTCAGATTGTTCCTGCGCATCACATTATCGACACTCGTCACTGAAAATATTACTACTCGGTTATTAATTGAATCATCAAATAGGCAAATTTTATATTAGGTGAATATATTTATTTTATATTTCGTATTCTGATTAGTTTAAGTAGTAATAAACATAATAAACCTTAGGTATAGTACTGCCGCGAGCGCGACGGGCTGCATGGGCGCGAAGGTGATCTTGAACTCCACTTCGGCGTCGGGCGCGAGCAGCAGCACGGGCAGCGCGTGGGTGGCGTTGGTGGGGGAGGGGGTGGGGGTGGGGGAGGGGGAGGCGGGGGAGGGCTGCCACTCGCGCGCCTCCCCGCGCGTGGCGCGCCACTCGTCCAGCGTGAAGGCCTCGCGCGACCAGACGCACTGCTCGCGGCTACAGAACGACGACTCCTCCGCGCCGCCCCTACTCGCACGCGCCACACATTGCATTGAGGCACAGGTAAGGGTCAACGTATCGTTTTTAAACTGTTCTAAACTAAAACCGACCGCCAAGGGCAGTACTGAAAGGCATCACATCGGTCTATACATTAGATTTGGTCGTGCGTTGTATCCTAGCGCACGTGAATGTTTAAATAGGATGAGTATTTCAATCGAAAGAAATAACAGCCAATGGCACCCATAAAAATTGAGTGTACGTACAAGGGCAGCAGGCGGTGAGCGAGCACGGCGTGCAGCAGGAGCGGGTGGGAGCGCGAGGGGTTCCGCGCCAACACCCGCAGCGGCGCACGCAGCCCCACGCCCGCCAGCGCCCCGGCCGCCGGCCGCGCGCCCGCGCCGCCCACGCCCGGCCACCACGCCGCCGCCGACCCGCGCACCCCCACCTACACATACACTCTCTCACGACCGCGCCCATGCGCCCAGCGAGGCAGGAGGAGGGCGGCATCACCTGCACCACGTGGTCGGTGTGCAGATGCAGCGTCACGTTGGTGTGCGCGGCGTGCTGCGTGTAGAGCGCGTACCGCGCGCGCTGGAGCGCCGCATCGGCCTCCAGCGCCGCCTCGTCCACGCTGCGCGCGCGCACCTCCCACGCCAGGCCTTCTGCACGACACATCGCAACATTATTAGTGCTGCTGCTACTAGTCACTGTTACGCGTAATACGAGCAATGCAACGCGGTGATGTCTGACCGGGCGTGTCGGGCAGCAGGCCGGTGTAGCAGTGAGGCGCACAGAGCCGCTCGGGCGCCAGCGTCACGGCGCCCACGGCGGCCCGGCCGGCGCCCACCTCGAGCCCCGCGCCGCCCTCCAGCCACGCCCACGCGCCGCCCTCCGCACCCTCGTCGGCGCCGCCCTCGAGCGTCGCGCCCAGCACGCGCATGCGCACCGCCATGGTGTTCTCCAGCACGAGCGGCGCGCTCGACCAGGCGTACTGCAACAGACGGCCCCTGTAGCCGGCGTCGGGAGCGCGGGCGGGAGGTCAGGGGGCAGGGGGCAGGGGGCAGGGGGCAGGATAGTTACGGGCGCGGCGCGCGGCAGCAGCAGCGGCATGGCGCGCAGGCGGCCGTGCGCGGCGCGCAGCAGCACGGGCGCGCGCGCGGCGCCGGCGCCGGCCGCCACGCGCGCGGCGCCGCGCAGCTCGCCCTCGCGCGCCGGCGCCACCACCGTGAGCCAGGCGCGCGCCGCGCCGCCCGCCTCCACGCAGCGCGCGCCGCCCTCCGCCTCCAGCGACGCGCCGCCCAGCAGCGCGCGCAGCGACTCCACGCACAGCGTGGCCGGGCCCGCGTTGCGCAGCCGCAGCGCCACCCGCCGCGTCGACGACGTGCCCACCGTGCCCAGCCGCAGGGTGCCGTCCGAGCTGTTCGGCCACTCCCACTCCTGAACGCACGACGATAACGTACATGGCGCTAGTGCGGGCGAGGCGCGCGGGTATCGTTCACTAATGTAACCGGGCGCGTTACCAGGATGAACCGCGGGTCGTAGATCCGCAGCGGCAGCGTGTAGTCGGAGAGGTTGGTGTGCAGCGTGAGCGGCATGGTGAAGGCGGGCGGCGAGCGACGCGCGCGTAGTCGGGCCACGGCCGCCTCCTCGCCCGCCGCCAGCGCGCGCGGCCACGACGCCTCCACCTGCACACGGCACACTGTAGCCCCGCCGTCCCGCATCGCACACGTACCGCTACGCTGCCGACCGACGTACATCAAAATGTTCGAGCACTTCGTGGGGCACGTCCAGCCTCGCGACGAGCACGGGCACCGAGAACTCGTTGCGGACGCGCAGCTCGCGCGTCTCGCCCGTGATATCCGCTTTAACGCCGGTCTCCTCGTCCACTGTCGTTAGAAAACTGGGCAAAGAGGACGCGTATCAGCGAATTAGTCGGCGGTAGGTCACCCGGGCGCTCACGTGCACTCACTCGAGGTGTGCGGGGCGCAGCGCGAGCGTGCCGGGCAGCAGGCGCACGCTGTAGGGCAGCGCGGCGCGGCCCAGGCGTAGCCAGCCCGCGCACCACGCCTCGCCGCCCGCGCCCAGCCCCGCGCTCGCCCACATCTCGCCGACTGCACACACGCACACAACGGTCACCCACGCGCGCCGCTAGAGCTATCGAGCGGTCGCGCGCTACTCACAGTCGAAGTGCAGCGCGGCGGCGGGCGCCGGCGGCTGCAGCGGGGCCAGCGTGTCGCGTAACGTAGACACCGTCACGCCCGCGCTGCTCGCTACGCCTGCGCGACATCATAGTTGATCCTTACATTAATCTTTTGTAGTTTTTTTATTAACAATAATTTTGGAACTTTTGGTGCCGTTTCCCAAAATATTTCAATAGTAAAGGATATCCCCAGGTATAGGAAGATATTTTGTGATATTATAATGAATACTTAGTTCCCCGGGCGAGGGACAAGAAGTATGTTACCGTTGGCGATGGGTTTGTCGGGCTGTCCGTTGTGCGCGTGCGTGTGTGCGTGCGCGTCGGGCAGCGGGTGCGGCGGTGAGTGCGGCGCGGGCAGGCAGCGCGCGCCCCACGCCGCGGGCTCCACGCGCACGCCGCCGGCGCCGGCGCCGCTGTTGCCCGCCTCCACCTCCACCTGCGCACACTCCGCTGTACCCGGGCTCGCGCGCCCGCGCCCCCCCCCCTCGCGCCCCACGCACCGTGTAGGGCGGGTCGTGCGAGCCGCGCGGCCGCAGGCGCAGCTGCAGCGGGCGCAGGTACTCGCCGGCCGCCGCGCCGCGCGCCTCCACCGCCACCACCAGCGCGCCGCCCGGCATGTCGCCCTTGATGCTGCACACACGTAAGGACCGGGTCGGTGACACTCCTGGGCGGGAGTGGGGGGAGGGGGCGGGCGTACCGTATGTAGGCGGTGAGCGGGTGCGCGTGGTGCGGCGGCGGCTGCAGGCGCAGGCGCACCAGCGGCGTGGTGGCGTGCGGCGGCAGCGTCCACAGCGCACGCGGCGCCGCGCCGCCGCCGCCCGGCAGCCGCAGCCCCAGCCACCCGCCCGACGAGTACACCTCGCGCACCTGACACACACACGCACGACATCATCGCTATTTACTATTTTACTTACAAAACGAAATGATGATCGATAAAAAATTATTCCTATTGTTATTCTTATAAATCTTACACTTTTATGTGCAAAATTTTATTGATCATAAGTATTTTATCTACAATTTAGCAATCGATAAGTACTTAGTTTAAAAACTAGCGAGTACCTACCTGTATGGGCTGATCGGTGGGGTTGTGCACGGTGAGCAGCGGGTCCAGCGTGGCGTTGTGCGGCACGCGCACGCCCACCAGCGGCCACACGCCCCAGCCGCTCGCCACGCCCACCGCCGACACCTGCGCACACAGCACACAGCACACAGCCGTGAGCCGGGGCCGAGCACTAGCGGCACTAGCGGCACCAGCGGCCCCAGCGCCGAGCGAGCCTCACCGGGTAGTTGTGCACGCCGAGCGACGTGTGGATGTAGAGGTGCGCGGCCACGGGCCCCTCGCGCCGCCCGAGGTACACCACGCTGAACGTCGTGTTGCCCTGCGGCGGCAGCGTCTGCTCCACACACGTGCATACGATCACAACACATGCATTATTATCATTACAAGTCGACAACATTTATTAAAATACTCATTGCTGCATATTGATTGACAAAAAAAGTAAGCATTTTCTATACATGAAAGGATAACGCGTCAAGAACAGCGGTAATAATAAATAAATAAATGATCTTTATTGCTTCTTAGTACTTAAACAAAATATAATAAAATTACAACAAAATAATAAAATTACAACAAAATAATAAAATTACAACAAAATAATAAAATTACAAAACAAAAAAAAAAATGTTTAAGGCCTTTTAAAAGCAAGGGGACATGGTTCAGCCTGTGCTGCCCGTAAATTTAATTACGTTTAGCGCTGATTTTCAGCCACTCCCGTTCCCTTAGATATTGTGCGGTAACTAGAGTACACAACATTTACTGCAAAATATAATAGTGAAATATATTAAGACTTTACGTAACCAGGAGGTCTACTCTCTTTCTCCGAAAACGAAACTTAGCATTCGAACGATAATTAAACGTAGTTTCAGTGTCGCTTTGTTTTTATCAAATTCAAATTTTCGTTCGTTTAATACTTTTGTTATAGTAGAATTAAAATATATAAATGTCAAAGAATTTTCTAGCAGTCCACGTTCGGACGTAATTTTAGAACGAATAAGATCCGTGGTAGGAACTTTGCGAAATCTACGCGGGTGAAACAGCGGGGCACAGCTAGTATGAAATAATTTGGAATGCCTTAAATGAACATGATTTTATATTTTTAGTGCCTAGTGATAGTCCTCTCAAATTAAAATTTTAATTAATTAAATGATTGTATTGTTCTATCAGGGTGTTACCAAGTGTGACCAAGGAGTCCGTCTTGTGCAATCCTGAATGAAACGATTGACTGTTAAACCTTAAGTTGTTGACTCTTACCTATTACTAAGATAATATGATGTATCATATGCATGTCAACAGGATGCATGGAAGGATAATGGTCGTCGCAGTGGCACTACAACAGTGCGTAATGTGGTCACAATGATGTCACACAGATATCGCCTTCCTCTCCTCACCCAGCCTCTCGTGTTATACACCGAAGTAAATATATTATATGTATCGATGCAATTTGTTACGGAACAACACCTACAGTTCAAAAGGTAACAAAACTGGCAATTCATAATGTAAGAAAATATGAAATGATAAGCTGTGATAGCACCTAGTGATTTGAGTACCAAACCAACTAACTAGTCGTCTGCTACTCAAGGGACGTTTGTTTAAATCCCACCGGATTTCACAAAGTTTTACGGTGAAGGAAAGCATAGTGTGGCAACCTGAGGCATATGTCTTAGATCATTTTAAAGACGTATTTATTGTGCCTGCGACAGTGGACATAAGTACCTGATACCGTCTGTCACGTCGGAACTTAACCATTTTCGGTGAAATGCGAGTGTTGGAACACATCGGCTCGCACAAGCAAGCTATAATAAGGTTATCAAGGATACCTTGGCATCGAAGAAGGAGGCATGGAAGTCAGGCGTGGTCCCGGCGACGGAGGCGAGGTGCAGCGTGGTGTTGTGCAGGTTGGTGAGCGTCACGGAGCGCGCGTGCGCCGTCCCCAGCGCCGCCCGCCCGAACGACAGCGTCCGCGGCTCCACGCCCACGCCCACTGCGCCGCCCGCGCCGCCCCACTCCTGCCGCGACCATACCACACCATCACACACGGCTCTCAACTACTGCTCCACGCCCACCGCGCCGCCCCACTCCTGCCGCGACCATACCACACCATCACACACGGCTCTCAACTACTGCTCCACGCCCACCGCGCCGCCCCACTCCTGCCGCGACCATACCACACCATCACACACGGCTCTCAACTACTGCTCCACGCCCACCGCGCCGCCCCACTCCTGCCGCGACCATACCACACCATCACACACGGCTCTCAACTACTGCTCCACGCCCACCGCGCCGCCCCACTCCTGCCGCGACCATACCACACCATCACACACGGCTCTCAACTACTGCTCCACGCCCACCGCGCCGCCCCACTCCTGCCGCGACCATACCACACCATCACACACGGCTCTCAACTACTGCTCCACGCCCACCGCGCCGCCCCACTCCTGCCGCGACCATACCACACCATCACACACGGCTCTCAACTACTGCTCCACGCCCACCGCGCCGCCCCACTCCTGCCGCGACCATACCACACCATCACACACGGCTCTCAACTAATGCTCCACGCCCACCGCGCCGCCCCACTCCTGCCGCGACCATACCACACCATCACACACAGCTCTCAACTAATGCTCCACGCCCACCGCGCCGCCCCACTCCTGCCGCGACCATACCACACCATCACACACAGCTCTCAACCTAAGCACAGCGCGCATGGCTACTATCAAACCAACTGCTCATCCTGACATTATTACACTTTACACACATGGCGTTGTTTATAAAAAAGCAAAAGATGGAGAATGTGTGACGGCAATCTATGTATGAAGTGAACATTCATTGACTTTCACCATATACTTACACTTGAACCAGGGAACTATATAAATGGAGGTGTATAGTGTGCATTACACATATCTAGGTAGAACAAACAATTGAATGAATATACCACTTGTTATAGGTACATTATTACCATATAAACAGTCTGTGCAGTTGCCTAAGGCCTCCCTCATTAACATTATTTATTTACTAGCTGTGCCCTGCGGTTTCACCCGCGTAGATTTAGTTTCATCCTTATTGTCGCGGAAACCTAATATTTTTAATGAATGAAAGTAGCCTAAGTTACTCCTTGAAACATCAGCTACCTGCCAGTGAAAGTCCCGCTAAAATCGGTCCAGCCGTTTCGGAGATTACCCGGAACAAACAGACAGACAGACAGACAGACAGACGGACAGACAGACAGAGAAAAGTTTTAAAACTTGGTTTTTTAGTGTCTGTAGCGTGTATACTTTCATATGAATTTAGTGAAAAGCTGTTATTTTGTATTTACAAACAGACACTTAAATTTTTTTTTTTATCGTTAAAATCTTTATTCAATAAAACTTAATTATATATACAAGGAACATTACTTAAAACTAATTAAAGGTAGAAAACTTGTCCCAAGTCGGTGTCTCTCGGGATCGTGCCAAGAAGGCTGGCAGCATTGCCACGTTGAATAGCAATGCTGATTCTCTGGGCGAGAAAAGCCCCAGCTCTCTTGTCACGAGAGGCTTCTACCAGACGATGTGCAAGCTCTTTGAAAAGCTGATGAGTATCCGGACCCCAAGGCCCCAGAGTTTCAACCGCAAACGCAGAAAATATGTATCCTTGACCAATGCAAGCATATTTCCGGCGCTTGAGGCACTCCTGCTGAGCAGCAGCAGCACCGGCCGCCACAGCAGTGCCGGGGAGATGGGACGGAGCCAACGTATCGACACACGTGGCATCCCACACCAGCGGCCGCCCCAATCTCCACGGCACCAGCGACATACCATCGGGTCTCCGGCCATCGCCGCGCGCCAAACCTACTGGTTCCAGTACAGCAGGCACCCCGGCGGTGACCAGAGCCCGTCGTATTAGGTCATTGATGGAAGAATGACGAGATCGCCGACCGGCGCTGCTGACGCATGACAGGCCATGGTGTCCGAAGATGTCTACACTATCACCACAGTGACACCGATGAGGGACAATACATTTTGCGCCTAAACGCAAACAAGCACACAATCTGAACGTTGTGTCATCCAGAAGCGTACCGATGTTATAAGATGGTAAGGCCTGAAGCCAAAGACCAGACTCCCATTTAGATACAGCCAAGAGGCGAGCGCGATCAGCAGAGATTAAACTACTTTCAAGAAGTGTATTATAATGCAACCTGCTGATAGGCTCGTCCCACTGCTTTTGAGATTGCGGTCCCAGCGGCAAGTCAGTGTTGGGGCAGGCCATAAGCCAAGTATTTCTGGCCTCAGTCAGGAACGAAACCTCACAGTCACTGAGTGACGGAAACAGAATATTGCCAGTGAGGTTGCGAACACTGTGAACTGAAGCCAGAAAAGCCGGCAGGGCCACATCTGAAATTTTGCGTATTCCCAGCCCACCATACCTAATAGGCAGGGTAGCCTGGGACCACGTTCTGTCGTCCAAATCTATATTGCAAATTGCGGATAAAGTTGATCGGATTTGATTATCTAGACTCTGTAAAATTTGGCGGTCTTTCCACAAAGGGCTGCTGCGCAAGACGTATGTAAATTTAGGGACGAATACAAACTTCCTTTATTTATGTTCTGTATATACTGTCATATGCATTTAGTGAAATGTATTAATTTGGAATTACAAACAGACACTTAAATTTTATTTATCTGTATAGATGTATAGATTCTAGTTTAATACTTCATCAGAAGGTGCCATATAATATGTTTTTATCATATCCATATTACAAAAACAGTTGAATAAAATTTAAGTGTCTGTTTGTAATTCCAAATTAATACATTTCACTAAATGCATATGACAGTATATACAGAACATAAATAAAGGAAGTTTGTATTTTTTTTTCTCTGTCTGTTTGTTCCGGCTAATCTAGGAAACAGCTAGACCGATTTTAGCAGGGCCTTCACTGGTGGATACCTGATGATTAAAGGAGTAACTTAGGCTAATTTTATTTCAAAGAAAAACTTTTTTTTTAATAAAAAGAGCCACGGTTCCGCGAGACAAAGTCTTAAGAGACTTAAGATTAAGTCTATGCTACAGCTAGAAATAAATAAATATGTTACAAAAAGGTATTATTACTTGGTGAGATTAATCATTGATGGAAGTGGAATGTATACAGAGATTACACAGTATAATATGTCCCATGTTAAGACGGTAGAGTCACAGTGGCCCTGGGCACTATATGTGTTGTAAAGCAGGAACTTTATAAAACTGTAGTAGGCTTGTGAGTGTGTTAGACATATAGCATTGTGTTATCAGAGTGGTGTGTATAAATAGAGAGGAGGTGAGTGACTGCTGCGCCCGATGGAAATAGAACAGGGAAACTGCTTGCCTACATGTCACAGTATACACATTATTATATATCCTCACTCACTGTACACATGCCACTACACACTACACACTACACACAAATACATTTAACATTTTATTTGAACCATTTATAATTGGCCAATTATGTGTCATATTGAAATGAATAATTTACATGTTTATAGTTAAAGCTGCCATCAAGTTGTTATGTTCTCATGTTTTACTGTATGTAAGTGTGGGGGCCAATATTAAAATATTATATTTGCCAATACACAATACATTCAACTCAAAAATTATTAAAATAATTTTAGACATTTTTCTAGAGCCAATATACAAATATAAATAGTAATAGTGTGAGGATACATAGTATGAATATAGTAAAATACAGATCAATACCTGCTATAATAATTTAATAAAGTTATAGTAGGAAGAAGCAGTGTCAGACCCCTTACTGTATACAGGTCAGGGGCATGGATTGGATTTTCAGAGGGGTAGGCATAAACAATAAGTAGGTAGGTAGGCAGGTTAAGTACATACCTATGTGATGCGGCGTAGGTATGTACGTCTTGGTAAAGATAAACATGCGAACATAAACACACACACAACACAAGTGTATTCAGTGATCACAAATTGTAACTTCTGGTTACCTGCTTATATGCAATGCACGCCACTGATACAGGTAGGTATGACATATTACAGTGTGATCTATACCTGTGTGGTAAACTATACTGCAACGAATATGTTACAATATGAAAATATATGTGTCTAACTTGCCAGTTTATTTTCTGATATTGAGATTACTGTCAAATTCTGCCATTTGTCATGAATTTTATAGATGAGCTCACAGGCAGATACTAATAAATTTTAAATCTTTGTATTAATTTCTATAACCTAACTAACATTAACACTATGTAGGTAGTGTTGTAAAGTTGTATACAGATACCCACACGGCATGAACATTGACCAAGTGCTTACTTGCAATCAACGAGGCATAGTAGTAGTGACAGATGACCATACCTGGAATGTGAGGCCCTCTATCAAGGATTCGTGGACTGTAACACCTGAAAACAAACATCTCCATGTACATACTGTGCTGTTATACACTACCTATTTATACAACATAGTTTGTTTGGTTACTACATGTGTATATAATATGTATTGTAGAGTTCAATGTGAGGGGTGCGGGGAGGGGGGCCAGCTCACATCTGGCACCAACGCGGTGTTCATGCTGTGGCGGGCACAGAGCGTCCGCGCGGTGCGGCGCACGCCGAGGGCTTCAGCTGCATTTTTCCCGACGATCAAAATACCATTTAAGCGTATAGTGGAAGAAATACGACAAACAAACCCGTCTCGGCCCCGATCTAAAATAACATCGCGCTCGCACTACCGCCTAACGATCAACATGCCAAGATATTGTCGCTATTCCATCTTCCGACCGCCCAAACCCCGTTGGAATCCTATACTTGCGAACATTAACGCATCTTAAATTAATGTATTAAAAGATAGAGCAAATAATTTTAAAAATCGATTTTACCATGGCTCTTTCCCTGAGCTGACAGTTTTGTATTCAGAGATATATCCGATAGCGTCAACACAAACAAATAACACCACACAATTTTACTATACATTTTAGGTAATTCTTAGCAAATAAACTCTATTTATTCATATTTTTAAACCACAACTCGATATTTTTTATCCGAACGAAATTTAACAACTCACGAGACGTGCATTCGCAATTTCGTGAATGACAAACATAGATTAAAAATATTAATTTGCTCTAATATAGACTAAAAAAACTAAAATACTGTTCTAAACTGATAGTCACAATTCTACTGTCAAAAAATTTACACTTCCCCACAGACAGTCAATCATCAATAGATTTTGAGCGGTCTGTGTTCTTAAAATTACGTTTGTAAATATAGTAAAAATATATATCTAACGAATTATATGGAAAAATATTATACTTATAATATCTCTATTATGCTTATGATAAGCAAGTACGTAACAATTTTATAAACATCGAATAACGTCGAAAGCCGAACAAATTTCATAGATATACTAAAGATAAAGAACGTTTTTTTTTCTATATCTGTGTCACTGACGGACGAGCGAGACAGAAGTTCTGACGTTCTGTTGTTGTGGTTTTTTGTTTTGTGGCAAAATCATAATACAATTTCTTAAATATTTCGAGTGCATTGAAGCAATTTTATCATTAATGTATATTCCGTACTAAAAATATCAAGCTTTCATTATTGAGAGTTGAAGGCCCTCCCCGAGGCTAGGAGTTATGGAAGCGGAGGACAACAGTGGGTTGATTTAATACTTCCTTGCGAATTGCACATAAATAATGCTTTATTATTTCAGCAATACATCAGCCAATGCTTATTATAGTTACTGATACTACGAAATTTTTAGCAGTAGATATAGTATTTACAACCTAATACTATCAGTCACTGACTATCAGAAGTTTGTGATTGCAGGCGATGGTGAGCGCCAGGAGACACGAGAGTCGGGCAGCGGGGGCAGCTCCGAGGAGACAGACGAGGAGGAGCAATTTGACATCTCTCTTGCTGCAACTCACTCTGTTAGTTAGTTGCAATTTAAAACAAGTACTCGTTGCTAATTTTGAAGGCTCATGATGTCTTGGCTTGCCCTCAGTGGGATGCATGCTTGTATGCCACTAAAAAGCACTGTAGTCTACTGCAAGGGCCTATTGCCTTAAAATATTTTGATCTGTGAATAGTTAAATTAATATAGAATGGGCTCACGAAAAACTTACCACTGGTTCAAAAACTAGTCCCATGAGAAGAATAGGCAAGAAACTCTATCATAATGGTTCTATAACTATATATTGGATGGTACCTGAACTGAAGGGGTAAGCAGAGTTGTTGTAATAACAACATTAATTTTTCAACAAAAATTACAAGTACCAACCTGATGGTGAGTCTATCAATACATAATAAAAATACTAGATAGATGTACATAATCAAGTAAATCTTTTTATTACTTATGTTAAAAGCAATGGCATGTCATTGCCACTATTGCCAGGAAGCTCTTGTGCAAAATGATTTAGATCCTATGTTTACATTACACCTGAGAAACCCGGAAATAATTATTTTTCTGTGGTGGAAGGTGAACGATTAGTACGGTATATGGTGTATAGTACATGGGCGGCGGGCTGGTGGCGGTGCGCGGGCGCAGCGTGCTGGAGGCGGGCTGGCGCGGGTCGCTGCCGCTGCGCGCGCACCACGGCGCCGTGTTCCCCGGGGAGACCGTGCCCATGCTGCTGCCCGACGCGCACGACGCCGCGCTGCTGGCGCGCGCCGTGCACGCCGACAAGCTCTTCGGCCTCTTGTGCCCCGAGTGAGTGCTCTCCCCGCTGCATCCCGCCGCTTGGCACGTTCGCTCTCCTATCTCAAATGCTAGGATCTATGGTACCGCAGAGTACCTAATGTTACACTCTGTATATTAATGCCCGCCGAAATCTTTTTTATCTTCATGCGTCTTTCACGCCCAGCGAGAGCGGGACCCTGTTGTCCGGGTATGGCGTCGTGTGCGAGGTGTTCGAGGCGGCGGTGGAGGGCGAGGAGGGGGGCGAGGGGGGGGCGCCGGCCCAGCGACCCTACTCAGTCACCTTCAAGGCGCGCGCCACCCACCGTTTCCGCTTCCTGGACATGAGCAAGCACGCAATCGTGCCCCTGTTGGCCTACGCCAGGTGATCCCCCGTCGTTAGCGCGGCATCGTGTGGTCGGTGTGTGTATTGTACTGGTACAGCGCGTGTGGTACACAGGTGTGTGTGTGCAGGGTGCGCGTGGGGCGCGTGTGCGTGCTGGGCGAGGACAGCGGGCGCCGCGGGCCGGCCGCCGCGCGCCTCGCCTCGCTGGACCCGCTGCGCCGCGCCCACCCCGCGTGAGTGCCCGCCGCGAACTGAACGCTACCGGACGACGGGCAATGACGCGCCCGATCCGATTTATACACGTCAACACCACCGTTGCAGGCTGGATCGCCAGTTGCGGGCGATGGACGCGGCGGTGACGCCCTGGCCCCCGTTCCTGTACGATATCTTCGACTACGAGCGTATGCGACGGGCGATCGTGGACTACTTCAAGACCCTGATGTTCGGTAATGTCCGGGACGATGACGATGTCGCCGGGCGACGAGAGGCGAGTGACGGTGCGATGTGTCCGCAGACAAGCTGCCGGAGGAGCCGGTGTCGCTGTCGTTCTGGGTGGCGTCCAACCTGGCGCTCAGGCCGCGGGACCGCCTGGCGCTGTTCCTGGCGCACAGCGCGCTGCAACGCCTGCACATGGAACTGCGACTCATCGCGCGGGTGCGTGTCTGTCGCGAGGCTCGGGCCTGGCGCGGCCGCGCACTCATGTGGCGTGTCTTGTTGCAGAAGAGCGTGCTCTGCTGCTCCTCGTGCCTGGGGGAGATCGCCCGCCACGAGCACATGCTGGCCATGTCCAGCGCCGGCGTCACCTCCAACTACACCAACCTGGGTGCGCTGTGTGTGTGTGTGTGTGTGTGTGTGTGTGTGTGTGTGTGTGTGTGTGTGTGTGTGTGTAGTGGGCAGTGGGCCGCGGTGTGTGACGAGGGTGTGTTGCAGGCGGCTACATGCACGACGTGTTGACGGTGAGCCGCGCGGCCAACACGGCGCTGAGCGGCGCGCCCGAGACCGAGTACTCCTGGTTCCCGGGGTACGCCTGGACCATCGCTCTCTGCCGCGGCTGCATGGCCCACGTGGGCTGGAGGTACGCCTGGACCATCGCTCTCTGCCGCGGCTGCATGGCCCACGTGGGCTGGAGGTACGCCTGGACCATCGCTCTCTGCCGCGGCTGCATGGCCCACGTGGGCTGGAGGTACGCCTGGACCATCGCTCTCTGCCGCGGCTGCATGGCCCACGTGGGCTGGAGGTACGCCTGGACCATCGCTCTCTGCCGCGGCTGCATGGCCCACGTGGGCTGGAGGTACGCCTGGACCATCGCTCTCTGCCGCGGCTGCATGGCCCACGTGGGCTGGAGGTACGCCTGGACCATCGCTCTCTGCCGCGGCTGCATGGCCCACGTGGGCTGGAGGTACGCCTGGACCATCGCTCTCTGCCGCGGCTGCATGGCCCACGTGGGCTGGAGGTACGCCTGGACCATCGCTCTCTGCCGCGGCTGCATGGCCCACGTGGGCTGGAGGTACGCCTGGACCATCGCTCTCTGCCGCGGCTGCATGGCCCACGTGGGCTGGAGGTACGCCTGGACCATCGCTCTCTGCCGCGGCTGCATGGCCCACGTGGGCTGGAGGTACGCCTGGACCATCGCTCTCTGCCGCGGCTGCATGGCCCACGTGGGCTGGAGGTACGCCTGGACCATCGCTCTGTGCCGCGGCTGCCAATACCCGAACGCCCTGCCACCACCGCATACAGAGGTAAGTCAGGATGAACCAGTTGATATGATTATAGCGAGCGAATGTTATCCAGGTTCGACGCCCAGAAGCGTAGTCTCCGACCGCAGCAGTTCTACGGGCTGTGTCGCAACTATGTGCAGCCGCGCTTCGAGGATGACAACGAGGAGACCACGTGATCCCGAGACCGCGCTCCGCACTCGGGGACCCCGCTCCTATCCAATTGTAGCAGGAGCCATGCGGGATGCTTCGGAATAAGTAGGAAGATGACGTGAAGTCTCATGTCAGACAGGAACCATCACCACAAGTCAATCACGGTTATGAGCGGCCTGCATTGTGTTTTAGCAATAACATTTGGTCTTATAACGCATTTTTCCATGCTAGCCGAGATTTCACTGTTTGTAATGATTCATTTGGAAATGTAATGTTTATCAAAGATGCCCCAGACAACTATTAATAAGTATATAAATGCTGTAACAATTATCAACTGCATATTGATTACGTATTTTATTGTTTAACAATCGCAACGAAAACTAACGTTGTGTAGCATATAATTATTGCTGCCAATATACATGCGAATCAAATTAGTACATTTCAGTGTGCGTTTTAGAGAACTTTTGTTGTTGTAAGTAAATATTTTATCCAAGATATTATAATAATTAAGCAGCGCCAATTATAAATTAATTGAAAATGTTCCTTAATTGATGATTATTATAAAGGGAAAGTTTCAGTTTATTGTTGGAACGATGATGGATGAAGTATGGAAAAACTTGTTGAAGGAATCCAGAGTGCAAATGTAAATAAAACATTGTTTTCTATGTACATGTTTAATTTGGAGACCTTACTTATTACATTATAACATTGATGATGGTTTATCTTCTATACATATTTCAAAGAGGATACATTTGTGTCTTTGTGAGTAACGAACAAACATAAATTAGGTGGAGTGCGGAGAGTGTCTACCGGCACCGGAGCAGCAGTATGGGGAAGTTCTCGGTCACCACGTGGTCGTCCTCGCATATGACTGCGATGTTCAGCTCGAACTCTGCATGAGTCATACAAACGTCACGTCATTGCCCACACTACCTTTACAATCAGCCTACACCGGCTACACCCCTCTGCTCATTTATCTACCATTGGCTTTCATATCGATCTGTTCCTCAGTTCTAGTAGAATAACTCACATGCTCTAAGCTCTTATTAAATAAATACAGATGACAATATGAGTAAGCGAAATTTCTCTCTCCTGGAGCTAACAAGGCTCATGTCATGTCATAGCCACAGGTCTAATTATTTCCAAAATATCGAGTCAATAAGGCATAATGGCGTATCGAAATTTGCCTAGCCTTACTAGTTGATGCAACCCAGCACAATTGTTTGAAATGTATGATTGAAATGTCAGATAATATTCGAATTGAACACTAATATCGTACGTAACCATGTGAATAATAAAGGAGTTCGTACCAATTTTAAAGTTGACCGTGGTAGTGGTGGGGCAGGTGAAGAGGCGCGGCAGCACCATGTGCAGCGGGATATCACGGCCGCGGCTCACGTCGCCCTCCGCCGCCTGGATGCTCTGCACCTCCGTCGCTACACACACACATCACACACACACACATCACACACACACAAGAGGCGCGGCAGCACCATGTGCAGCGGGATATCACGGCCGCGGCTCACGTCGCCCTCCGCCGCCTGGATGCTCTGCACCTCCGTCGCTACACACACACATCACACACACACAAGAGGCGCGGCAGCACCATGTGCAGCGGGATATCACGGCTACATTCCCAGTTTCTAATAATTAATTTCCACTTTGCATTTAAACGTTTGTATTCATGTCTTAGTATTTAATTTGGTATATTTGATGGAGGTTAAATATAATAGCAGGCTGCTCACCGTCCCTCGAGTGTCCCTCGGCGCAGCCGCAGGTCTCGACGCGCACCAACTGCAGCTCGATGGACTTGATGGCCAGCGCGCACTCCTCCACGCGGATCTGACCACACCACACGTGCAACAGCACACACACATTGACAATACTTATCATGAATGTAACTCATGTATATGTTTACAGTTTGTCTGTATATGTCGGATAAATAGTAGCACAAAGGATAGAACCTGCATGCACTTATTTTAGCTAGAGGTAGCTGAATTAGTAGAGATGGTGCAGCAGCAGCGTACCTTCCCAGTGATGGGTTTGTCGAGCGAGCAGACCGTGGTGTCGATCTCGGCGTACATCTGGAAGGTGCGCAGCGGCGCCGGCAGCGACGCCGGCCCCACCTCGCAGCGCGCCGGCTTGCTGGCCGGGGCTGCCTGCTGCCATCGCACCACAACACTATCACTGCCTGCCCCCACCCTCTCTGCCCTACCATCCTCTCCCAGCTTTTTGTAGGCAATCCAGCCCATCCCATGGAGTATTTAAATTAATATCTTAAAGGGCACACCCGCAATAAGTAAATAGCTTGATAAAGTATTATTGTTATATTACTGGTTTGTTCTGCACAAAGAATTGGCAGGTGACATTGATGGGCTTGTTGAGGAAGGGTCGTCGCAGCGTGGCACGCAGCACGTAGAGCACGCTCACGAACACGCCGTGGTAGGACTCCAGCAGCGCCGCGCCGCGCCCCGCCAGGGGCACCTCGAACGGGATCTCTGTCACGCCCACCGGGATCTTGCCCGCTGGTGCCAGCTCCACCGACGTGCTCACCAGATTTATGGGCTGCGGAAACAAAACATCATAGGTGGCTCCTTTAGGGCATGTCTCTCTGCTCTTTTAAGACCAATTTTCCAAATGAGCTACAAAATTTATGGGGATATTATAAGTCTTGAAGTTATAATAGGGACTTACTTTCTTGGATAAATACTATTGAATTTCGTTTTTGAAGTAAACCAGAGACATAACTTTTTCATAAAGAAAACACTCCACCTATGCAGTATCTCCCAAGATCATGAAGTGTACCTTGATGCTGTTGGTGAATGCATCGAACAGGCCCACGTTCTTGGAGCTGGGCTGCAGGTTAACCGTGCCCTCCATGTACAGTGTGAGCCCCTCGTGGCGCACATCGCTGCTGCTGTCCACCACTGCCACTCCCGCTATGGTCTCCTGGGGCAAGCACCACACATTTCATATTAAGAGTAAGCGAGACAGAGTGATGATGGGAGTTGAAATGTTGAGTTACTGAACTGAGAAGTAAAATTGTTAAGTTTTACTATTAGCTTAAATATTAATTTTAAGAAACTAAATTATCGTAATTTCGGCAAGTGACAAAAACAGAATACAAATAATTTCGTTTAAACATTATATTCGAAACCACACAATGTGTTATTGTGTATGAGTTAAGGTAACAGTTCGAGTACCATCATCATCTTGCTGCCCTTATCCCATGTTATTTGGGGTCGGCGCAATGTGTTCTTCTCTTCCATTTCTCTCTATCAGCCGTCATATCTGTATTCACTCCCATTCTAGCCATATCATCTTTCACACAATCCATCCATCGTTTCTTAGGTCTTCCTTTCCCCTTGTAACCATCCACATTCATAAACAAAACTTTTTTGGCAACATTTTCCTCATCCCTCCGCATAACATGTCCATACCACGACAAATGTTTATTCTTCAACTTCTCAGTCACTGGTGCTACTTTCAGACTTCCCCTTATAAACTCATTCCTCACCTTGTCCAATCTCGTTACGCCACACATCCATCTCAACATCCGCATCTCAGTTGCATGCAACTTCCTCTCATCCGTCACCTTTGTGGCCCAACTTTCAGATCCATAGAGGACGGCAGGCCTTACTATGGTCTTGTATATTTTCCCCTTGAGCTTAAGTGGGAATCGGGAGTCGCATATTGTCCCCGTGACCTGCCGCCACTTCATCCATCCTGAGTTAATTCTGTGCTGTACAGCCCTGTCCAAGTCGCCATCGCTTTAGATGAGTGAACCGAGGTACCGGAAGTCGGAGCACACTGGTATGGGTACACCGTCTAGGCTTACATTTACTGGATCGGATATACCGCCGAAATCGCAGAACATGTACTCCGTCTTGGTTCTGCTGATTTTCAAGCCAACCTTCTCCAGCGAATGCTGCCATTTTACCAACCTGCTCTGGACCTCGGGCCCATCCTTACCGACCAGTACAATGTCGTCGGCAAATAGCATGCACCAGGGTGCCTCCTCCTGTATCGCCGATGTCAATGCATCCATGATTAACAGGAAGAGGTAAGGACTCAGAGCCGACATTATTCGGACTGTACTATTACAGCGCGCTCTTTTAAGTGACCGATTAAGCACAAAAATAGAAGCTCTTATAAAATAAAAGACCAATTCTAAATTTTCATAACCAAATGCCATTTGATATTTGTAGTAGTTGTTGCTTACCCCTTCGTAGTACACTTTACTGGGTCTTTTAAGTACAATAGATAAGTTGGTAGTCATTTCATTTAAAGAAGTTTATTGAGCACCTATTTGACTAAATGATTTGAACTACTAGAATACTTTTTGAATAACAAGGAATTAAAGAGTCTTCTTGTATCGATCGCTTGTTTGTTTTGAAACGAAACCTTGATTAATTGTTTGAAGCCCACAGCTGAGTTACCTATCTATCTATCTATACGTCTGTCAAATCTGTCAGGAATATTTTTCTTTATGTCAAGAAAATATTATGGACGAAATACTTCTTAACCTATGGTAATCACATTTTTTTTTATCTATGCAGTTCAGTCAAAGCAACTACAATGCAGGCGACGACGTCTCTATTTAACAACATTGATACCTTTTTTTTTTTTTTATTTAACAAAATTGAGTACATAAAAGGGCAGTATTTCACTTCACCGACTTTATTTAAATAAAATTTAATTCTTTGTTCATAGTAATAAGAAATAATCTGTGAACCTTTGATGGAAATTAAAGCTAAAGTCTGTGCACTAAACAGCTAGTGTATTTTTATTCTGCGGAGATTTTTTTATGCTTACTGGCATCACCGCTCAAGCTGTCAGTCAAGGAAGCAAAAGTGTTGACGTTTTTACATTGTACAGTTCGTTGTAATATAGAACTAATTGTATTATTTTAGTCATGGTAATATCGACTTTAATAGAAACGAGATAAGATAAATTATTAAATACATAAATGTATACAATTTTATCACTTTTTGCTAGCTATGAACTGTATGTGTTACCAGATCTACAGCGGGAAAAACGAATCGAAGTCGAGTCAAATTAAATTTAAAGTCAGTTGAAAATAAATGTCCGCTTGCGGCGGGTGGATGTAAATTGTGTCATAGAAATTCGTTTACGATATTTTATTTATTTTGTTACGTTTCTAAATAATAAATCGTGCGTTATAGTTTTACAGTGTTCTTTGTTTTTATAGCGCCATTGTTGTTTTTCGGGATTGATTTGATCAGGTGATGCCGAGAAGGGCTCCCCGAATGGATCGATATCGGTGACTTTGAATTTTGGACGAAGGATTATCGTCCCTCGAGGGGTGGTCGACGATGGAGAAGTCAACTCGGCCTCGGACCGCGCTCAACGAGTGCGTGAAGGTGGTGGTGCGGTGTCGGCCGCTCTCCCAGAAGGAGTCCGCCGAGGGCCACGAAGAGGTGAGCTGCGCTTGTTTGTGTCGCCAGCCGGGCGCCGGCCAGCCGAGGGTGCGCGCGCCCCTCGCACCCGGCATCATTCACACCCCCTAGGCCTCCGATTCTTATTCAACTGCGATTTGTTTCTATAGCAGCAGAAACGTGCGATAGGGGTTGATTATTGCAACCTCGCCGGCGTCTCGATGATTTAGGTACCTCTGCACATAAACTATTTAAGTACTTACATGTTAGTGTGCTAAACTAGGAACCTAGGTATTTATTAAAGAAAGGAGACAGAGCATGAATCACGCGCGTAGGTCGGAATACCTCGCATTCTGACGCCTCGGCGAGTGGTGCGGCAGTCGCGAGACAATCCGCTGCTGTATAATGGGGCTCATTAATAAAATAAATTCACTACACAATGACATACCTAAAAAATATACAGTTTGATTGAACTTGTTTTTGCACTCAACTACCCACTGAATGATTGAAAAAAAAATCATGAATACCCACCCACATATTTAAAAACAGTGTTGTTGCTTAAAACTATGTACGTAATAACCATTGTGTAATTATTAATTAGGAAGTAGATAATAGTGTTGATAAATGTAAGACAAGGTTCAATGACCTGTAGCATGTAGTGTGTCCAACAATGGCCACCTTATCACCTGCTCTGAGAACAGCCACAAACCAAACACCGAGTAGTTGTTAGTGTTTGGTTTGTGGCTGTTAAGACCATGGCTCGTTGTCATACCACCAAACAATACACACACTATGTTCTTGATAACAAACCCCTAATGTTTATTCAGATGAAGAGAATAAACTACAATTACTTTAAACAATGGAGGAATCAATGTTTCAATTTAATTTGTAATACGTCTTTTATTTAAAAGTTCTCAACCTTATAATATGATTTGGTGCCAAATTTAGGACTGATTGTAGGTTCCCTCGTATTATTAGTGTTCATGAGATAATTTATTATCAGTTGTTATCTATTTAATAAGTTCATTATAGAATTACATTAGTGTATTAGATGTTCTGTTTATGTCGTGGATACAATGTACCTCACCCCTGGAACTTGGCATAGTTCATTCATGTGAGTATACACATAAATATAGATAGGTCATATTGCAGCGTGTACATGCTTGAGTATATATCCCGGTATGTCACTGTTGTCATATGTAAAGCGCTGGTCACAATAGTGAACTACCAGCTACACACACACTCACAACCATGATAATGAATCATCCATTCATTAATTAAACTCTAGTACACAATGAATGATGCATGACTGTCAAGAATGCTCTTCTACCTATTGTTTCCATTTTAAACTAAAGTATCCATAATGAGCAGATATTTTATTTACCCGATTATGTAGAATTCTTGCAATAAATTCAAGCCAATGTTTGATTTTACTTGTGTAATTGAGTAGATGGATGGAATGAATCTAGGCTACAAAAATGTATACTTAACAACCTAATACATACAGATAAATATTGTTTTGTTTGTTTTTCACAAGTGTATGTTTCAGTCTGGTTCTAACTTCAAAGTTCAGTCTGCCAACCAACCAGTTAGTTGCTTGAAGTAGGTACCAACTAATTACCTATTATAATATTATGAACATGCACCCTGGGTGTCGCTCGACACACTCATTAAATTCATCTACTTTTCCTTTCACGTGTCTTATAATCAAACAACGAGCCGTCACTACGTCACAGTTGCGATATCATTATCAAACAAACAAGAGACTCAAATTTAATTGTGACTGAGAAATTTATAGAAAAGTATTAAAACTCATGCTGAAACAGTCGAATCTTGGCCTGAGCTTGAACATGGGTCGAAATCAAGAGGACTGAATCATATCCTACACTAATTATATTTTCAACACACCTCCTTGTGTTTATCAGATTTTCCTTGTAATGGTTAAACACACTACCAGAACGAAGTATTTGAAGAGTAAGCTCGAAGTGCAGAGGCACGCACTCGGCATGGTCTTGACCCGTGGTCGTAATGTCCATACCTGGCGGGTTGCTCCTTATTAGGCGCGTATCACCTCGCCGCGGACGCCGACCGCTCCACTTATTACAGCTGCTCTTGCTCCTAATCGCAGCCATCTGTATGGGATGCACGACGATGCCTATCCAGATGATGACGGGATAAACCCTTCTAAGTTTATTTTAACCAGTTTCGTGGTTCTACTCCTCGCTCTAAATACTACCTCAACCTGTGTACCACTAATTGTAAATATGGGCTTTACGGTGCGAACTGGATAAGCACTTTTCAAAGCATTTTTAAGAAGAAGGATGAATGGAATGAGAACAAACGAAGTAAATGCAATTTTTTAAGTTTCTGTGGTACTAACAAATCATGAAGCATCGGATCAGTACGCCATACAAAATCACAGGTAGATCTATGACCAATACCTTAGATACGATTTTGTGAGTCGTTTGACATTAGTCTGGAAGAAAAGATCAAGAAGAAGGTATTAAAACTTGAATCGACGAGCGCGGATCATTTTGCACAACTTGGAATAGCGAGGCATCGATAGAGCAAAAAGCCCCACAAAAACAACGCCGCCACCGATGCTCTACAAATTGAACACTGCTTTATTACATTTTTTCTCAAAGGAAAAAACCTCTTTCCACCTTTGATTGGATTCCAATTGTATTTGTTGTAGCGGTGAAACTATAAAATTCCTCGTTTGTGAGTTGCAAGTTGCATGCAACTGCGTTTGCAATTCGGGAAAACAGCTCGGAAATCAACCTTGAGTGTTTAAGATCAGTCAGTAGTTAAATCGAGTGCCACTTGCGCAACCACCGCTGATCACCGGTGCTTACTGCTTTGTCGAGTCCTCGGGTTGCGAAAACACATTAGACTGATACATGTGGTCAGCGAGAGTCGTTCCGGTAATTGACGACGATTTACCACTTCATAATCGCCAACCAGAGGAGCATTGTTTACTTTGGGGTCAAATTAAATTCCTTAAAAATTATAAACAAAGATACGCATAAAATAGTCTGTTTTACCCATAAATACTCCAATTCAGGGAAAGAAAATAATACTCGACTGAGAGTGTGAAACAACCGCAAGAGGAGAGCAAGACATCACGCCTTTATATGTCTGCTCCAAACATCCAAAATGTATAAGTTTCTGCACTGGTCCTAAACGGTATCATTGATATGATAGTTCTAGCTACCATTGTGCCAGATATTACCTTTAGGTGTGCAATGCAACTAATACAGCCCGCACGTCATGCGCGCGCGCAGCAGGTGCGAGGGCGTGCGATAGCGAACGGGCACGTTACCGTATAACCGATAACAAGTGAAGGCGGGGGCACGCGCACGCGCCGCTCAATTGCCCGTGAAAACTAACAATGGGTATCGGGTTGTCAAATATGTACTACATTTATAGTCAATCTGATTCAAATGATAAACGAAATTTAAAAATGACAAATGTGTGTGACTTAATATTTTTGAGGTGAACTTCTACCAAGACAAGCTATTTTTCCGCTGAATCAATCGCAACATCTGAAATTGAAAAGGCGGAAGCCTACAACAGTGATGCAGCTAGGATACGCTGCGATAATACGATAAGCGCTTTTCTTTCGAGTTTCATGAATTCGAGAGTAAATGTACATTTGTGATATGAGCTACAGATAATCGTAAGCTACTCTTTATTCATCATATAATCAGCGCGTCCTGAAAACATAATAACAAACGGATTATTGTAATGGTTCTGAGCTAAATTGTCGTGGTTCTGAGCTGAGAAGACCTCTACAAGACGCGGCAAGGGCATGGGTTACGTCAACCCTGAACTTGACCACATGAGACCTACACAACAATTTTGTTGACATCAATAAATCAATACGACTTGTCCAGCTAATGCTACGCTAAACTCAGTTCTTTGTTTATCAACTTATTATATTTGTTAACTGCTGCCGAGCGCACTACACGCACAGTGATAATTACGGCATTTATCAAACGTAGGTACATGAAGACTATGGGTGCGTAAAGTAGGAATCAACATGCAACCCAATGATAGATTATTGAACAAATCGAAACCATTATCCAGCTAAATGCTCCATGCTCCATCGTTAACTTTTTATTTGATATCAAGAATTCTAAATACGATATTTTTGTAATAAATTTTCGATGGTGTCATTGCCATTTGGCCTTTGGGCATTGCTAATTAATTGCTGTAAACATAATCGTGGCTGTTTACTTTGAACTTGAACTTTATGTAATACTTGTGGTCAAAGTGCAATAAGTAGCATATACCTTACCTTTGTTGGCAGGTGTTCATGTTAAAATATTGATTGAAGCATGAGTTATAAATTGACTCCAATATCACAATGCTCTTTCCGATCCAAAACTAACACAACCTAAATTGATTGATGTTGATGATTAGTCTTGGCAACTTTACAAAGAAAAGTCTAATACGCTTTTGCCAACATTTTTTAGTACAGTTTTGTTACCAATAATCTTTGTGAACTAAGACGGTGGTTAGTTGAGTAAAATTGTATGAGTATTTTTGGTAATGCTCCTAGGGAATTGTGTAATTTTTTGCATTTTATGTATATGTTGCGATGTCAGTAAATACTGTACTTGTGTTGTTGGGCTTTTGTAATAATGTCGTTATATAGGTGAAGAAGCGCCGGCCCGAGCAGAACCTGAAGTGGTACGAGCGGCTCTCGACGCGGGCGTCGCCGGCCTCTGTCGTGTCCGATGCTCCCTTACAGGTGGGCCCACTAACAGGGCCAAGGACACGGGACACTAACACTGCGCTACTGCTGTACCATACCATACATCATGCTCTATGAACATAAGTCCACTTATTCGCTAGTAGAATTCCTCACCGAAGCGGCATCGAATAAATGGTTAACTCCGAAAAACATGCGGACCATAATCGAGCTCGACTGAGCTAATGTAATTATTACAGCCCTTAGATAACCTGCAGTCGATTCCGTTCCGGTAGATTAAGTTGCGTATTGTATTACTTGGATAAGCACCTAAGTGGTCGCATAGTTTAGTGTCCTGCGAGGTGTGCAGACAAATAATATATTGCTTTTTACCATCACTGTGTGCCTCGCAGGATGGGAAGGATCTATAAAAAAATAATCGGTTTCGTGCAAAAACCGACATTTCATAACTTTTAAAGTTTTTGGCAAAATTCGTTTACGATAAATACTGATGAAAAAAAAATGTACAAAAAGGTGTGCCCGGGCTGAATTAATTTCCTGCGTTTTTTGCACGATCCCAAAAACTTCAATATTGTACTTGTCATGATACCAGCCATGTATATTGAGTACAGTAAAATTCATTCTGCTAAACCTTTCGATGGTGTATGTCATAAATAGCTTTTTAGTGGTAAGCGTTGGGTTTGAGGCACTGGTGGAGGTGAAGTAGAATAAACGCGTGCTGGGCCACGCACAATCAATAACAGGCGTCGGTACTCAAAAACAATCAATGAAAGGTTTAAAAATTTTTGAGATGATACTAATTATGTTGTTTATAATTTAAGAATATTTTATGTAAAGATAGTGTGTCTACACTACGCCGGCTGGTCGTTTCGTTAGTGGTTGATAAGCCGGTACTGATGCTCCGTTGAATGAGAGCCCCTGTGCGACCGTCACCAGATATTTGTCTGACTGTAGTTATAGCAGAACTCATTCGTCAGAATGACATCAATTAGCTCAATAGGTTTCAGCGCGCGACCGCAGTGTTATGTAAGAGTATTTAACAGATGGTGTAGTCGCACCCTTTCACTGATCTATAACGCCGCAAATTGCAATCATACGTGCTCCGTTCCTCGCAGACAATCATCCAAACAAAACGTTGAGTAAGCTTGCAAACGAATACAAACTCCTTGAACGCCGTTATAGCGCTCGGTAGAAAAACGTTTCTTTTGTAGTCCAAGAGCGACGATTTCTCCGTTTAGTGCGCAATAAATCAATGATTCTGATCATAATTAGTATTAGTAGAGACGCCATGCGAGCTCGACAAACCAAATGAGTTTTGATAAGAACATGCATGGTTCATACGCAGCCATTGTCAAAGAATCGACATCTTCCACAATGAAAACTACCTTTTCACTTCAATAATTAGTAATTTGAACAACATAACTAATATTTGAAGGATAAACGGTCACGGCACGAGTCATCTGTCTTTATTAGGGAGCTCTCATAGGTTCATGTCATATTCGCACAGAACTTGAACATGATCAGCTTGACGGTAAGTATGTGTAATTAACAAGAAACATTCGGTTGGTAAATAATAACATATTGTGGTTCTCGTTAAAACATGACCTATCATATAATTATAATGCGTAATAACAAAACATTGGACACGGTATCTGGTTTGGAGGTATTCTTACATGCACTAGACATAATGAAAGTTATAATAATATCATATTTGCTTAATTAACTAACGCAATTGGTAAGACGCTACCCGCTCCGCTACTGCAACTGGTGTGTGGAATTTAGAATATATTTTTAGTCTGTGTTTATTAAATAAATTAATGGAAAATTAGTTTGAATCACCGATGTTAAAAGATTATTGTAAATATTATAATGAAATGTTGTAACGTGCTGTAAGTGAGGCTGTAGTGATTTGTGTGGTTGTGATGGCAGGTGGTGAAGGTGTGGCCGGAGCGCGGCGCGGTGCAGGTGTACAACCCCAAGGGCCAGGACAAGCTATTTACCTACGATGCCGCCTACGACTGTGAAGCTGACACCCAGACCATGTACGATGAGATGGTGAGTGCCTACTGCCTACCTGCACCACCAATACATACTGTACGTGTATACTCACACCGCAATTAAGTCGTCGGCATATGCTCTGTCTACATATACCACCATCTCTTTCAGCAGCAGCAAATTCCCCCCGGGAGGCATTGTTCAAGCTTAATTGCTTGTATTTAGTCTGCGGATCGCTTCCACTGCACAAAATGCAGACGGTTCTGACTCGTTTATTGCGGGATTTATCTGTTATATTTCCTAGTATGACGTTCGATGTGCTTTTATAAGCAATGTTGACGCAAACATCTGGCTGGGGGTATATTTTTGGCAACAATATGACAGCAGCCGGCTCCACCGTATTGTACAGGAATGCGGTGAGGTAGATGACTAGCTAGCTATATAATATTATATTTTGATTATGTCATTACTAGCAATTGTACTCTCTTTACCTCCTCCCACCCCCAGCAGAACAGACCTTTCCTATAGGACGGATGGATGACCCTTACATGTTTATGAACATGTATGTGACAGGTGTCCCGTGCGTTAGGTATCCATCCAATGCTCGCTATAATACGTTCACTTTAGGTCACTACAGCTGACTACTCCATTAGCGCTGGCATCGTGATTGTAATCGGCCGGCGAGTGCCTATCCTTCAACGCTACTCGGTAATCGCTCCGTACTCAAAATAACTGCTAAACGTCAAAGACGTAAATAGATGTTCGTATTAAAAAGATGCGTTGATGTAAAAATGCTCACGTAATGTTATGTACGTCACATTTGTCTTGAATGTACAGAATATTATATGCCTGTAAGGATAATCTGTGGATTCAATATAAATGCAGTTAAATGGTGGAGGGTGATTAGTCAGCTCTAATTGGCGTGCCTTAGTACGGCACGCCTTAAGTATACTCATAGGTATAATATCAGTATAACTACATGTAGTTTTAACGGCTTAGTCGATCTTTACCGTAGGTAAAACTTTAGTCAGTTTGTATTCTAAAACTGGTGTTCTGTGCGCTAGTCGAGATAAAGCAACAACTAGCTGACGCAGCTGTGTTGTTCGCTGCGGGACTTGAGCTTGAATAGGATGAGAACATAATCAATGCTGGATGTCACCAGCATTGATTATGTTTCCATCATAGGAATGTTTACGTGAGACTCCTAAGTGTAGAGTTCGGTGCGCGGGCCGGACAATAGGCGCCCATTAACGTACGTCGCTCTGCGCACTGGCCTGTGTTATTATATCGTAATCCGGCCATTGTGACTTTATATCTACACATGTTTCGGTTGACACTTGTGAATAATTATTTAAATGAAGTTTGTTATTAAATTTGTCACTGTTAATTAATTTAAATTATCATACTTGCCGTCTGTTCAGTACCGAGACGTATTGGCGATACTGATTCGATATTGATGAACGATTTATAAAGCTGCTGTTAAATCATGTTATAGCGTAATGATTCCTGTCCTGTCGGTGATCAATTATTCACCTAATAAAGTGCAAGAAGGGAAATAAAAACTAGGCCACTAGTTATAACTGCACTGTGTCGGAAATTATAGTGCAATAGCACGTGCTGATCGCACGTTGTGCCTCATTAATTTAACCCCGCATATTAATATTAGAGGATAAAAATTTGTCCGTTAACTATATTCGATGTCGGATGCAGTTGCTTTCTTAGTAGTCAATTTAATTTCCCGGCACGGTTGGATCATATTATCTTTTTCTTTATTACGATTTCTTTAGATTTCATTGAAATAGGGCTTATGCACCCCTTTGATGTTAGATTTTTAATATTTTCGTAAATGCAAAAAATAAATGCTAGTGGTCTCTAGAGATCCCGAGGGCCAAACCAAAAGTTGGAACGCGTTTTCCTATAATTAATGATCCAAATGTCTATTGCGATGACAAATGGAGTCGTTCTCCGCACGCCTTCCAAACTAGGTTTTTATTAAACGCGGATGGCAGCCCACGCGAGGGCCGCTCACACTTTCAATGGCAGACCTTGACGCTGTTGAAGGTTTCTGAAATTTCAACCAAACTGAGTGAATCACTGCCTCTCGGCTGTGGGCGAACTCTCGCGCGGCCTCGACGCTGCAAGGTGTTTACAGTTATTGATTAACGATCCCATTGTGCTCATCTGGAAGGGCATTATGGATGTAAACATACATGCAGAGACACGCACGCCTATTTGTACGCCTGATTGTAACGCCGATTGGGAAATAAGTACGTTACCGTGTTGATGAAAATTATTGGGCTGAAACCAAACCTGAATCTGTTTTACACATAATAGTTTAATGTCGAATAGCTTCCAGTTGGATATGTAATGCCTGCCTCACAAACACGGCGCTGTCCCGATGGATGTTTCTTAGATACCGTGTCCTTAATAAGCATGTCGTCAATTGACCGCACCAAACTAAGCATGCAACACACAGCTGCCATGTATGCATATCAGCTTTGTGTGTGTGTAATGGTCTACAACTTGTCCTTCGGTGATTTATGGATAACACAGTATACGACAAATGTTTGCTACAACATTGTAAACTCATGTCGTAAAATACCTTTCATTCTTTTATGTTGTAAACGCCAGCTGTTTACGCGGTCGTGAAAATAATATGCTCTTTGTTGCACTGATTGGCTTTTGTTCGACGAATAGTTTTATTGATAGTTTGCGCATGCGTCGCGTCACCTTTATGTTGTTTGTTGCTTGCATCCATGTTATTAAAATACAAAACAATATTTTGTTACAATCTCTCAATTTCAAAGCAACTTGGCTTGCCAATATAGGTATACCAATACCGATAGACGCCGGAAAAGCAATTGCTCATTATTAGTCTATATTTCCTTATTCGTAACTACAAAATCTATCACTTTACTGCGTTTGTTGAAGTTTTGATGAATGCGTGCGTGCGATGCATATACTTACTGTAAGCAATGTAACTACAGAATAATGCGTAACAGGCGAAACAGTAGTCCTATTATCCGTTCTGATCTATTATCTAAACTGTATAATCTCTGGAACTATAGCATGACAGGTTGGTAACAAAGCGATTAGTCCCGCCCATTGTAGCGTATGGAGTGTAATGTGTGTGTGTTGTGAGGCCAGGTGCGGCCGCTGGTGGCGTCGGTGCTGGACGGGTTCAACGGGTGCGTGTTCGCGTACGGCCAGACGGGCACGGGCAAGACGCACACGATGGAGGGCACGGCCGACCACGAGGGCATCATCCCGCGCGCCTTCCGCCACATCTGGGCGCACATCGAGAACAACGCCTCGCCCGAGGTCACCCACCTCGTCTCCTGCTCCTACGTCGAGCTCTACCTCGAGGACGTGCGCGACCTGCTCAGCAAAGAGACCTGCAAGAAACTCACCATTCGGGGACAGGTTGGTTCGCTTATTACTTATTAATTTTGTTTATTTCATTCACTCAGTGGATGTTGGGTATCGATAAAATATTAGATTTTGGTTAGGTTTCCATAATAACTAAGTTCTTTATCGTTCCAAATTCCATATTAAGATTGTGTTCATCTAATATTTATAAATATTAGCATAATGTTCCTATTATCCGAGGTGCCATGCTGTCTGGCTTTCTGCCTCGAATTATGTGTTATTTAGTCTTCCCACGATTAGACTAGCCAAAGTGATAATGTATGATGTAATTCTTAGAAGTAATGGAAATATCAACAAAGTGAAACATTATGGCCAGTGATGTCCATATTGGTGCAGTCAACAACACACCCGCGAGGTCTCCGATGGTCAACATTTACGCAACCTGTTTCCTCCACACGCCATTTGTATTTGTCCGCGAAACGTACTCTTTGTACTTCAGAACTATGGGATGACATAACGTGTTTGATTAGCATTAGCACATTGGGTGCCGCCGCGGTGTCTCTACCAATATTATCTACCACCAAACTGGCGATACAAGCAATATGCCCACATTGTTTTCTTTTTCTACCTATCTAGTACCTACCTACTTAAGTACTTTAAACTCCAATAAAGTTTTCATTATTATTAAACTTTGATAGAAACCACATTAAACAGTATCGTGATCCGAAGGTACCTGTATCCGCACCTTATCAAGTAATTACTCGATAACGCGACCATGAAGCGCAAAGGTGCGTGTATTCTACATTACGTGTATCGACAAACAATAAAGTTCAGATTAAGGAAATACAAACAAAATGATAGGAATCAAAACTCGATAAAGGCCGTAGTTGAATGGCGTCGTGTTGATGACTGTATTTAGTTGATGCTATTGCATTTATCTGTACATTCAATGCCACCGGTTTTTTTGGGAAGCAGCATTACCTTGGTTGTTCTGCAATGGCCGGAGATATTGGAGCTGAAAGTGTCTCTCGTCTACGTTGACATTGCCACACAGTTGGACTGTTGCTCGCGTTATAATGAGATCACCCTCCCGCTCCCGGTTCATCCTATGACGTCATATTTAGCGCTCTCTGTTTATTGTCCAGTTCTATTGTGTTTGATCAGCTTAGTTTTACAGTTTTGCATTGCTATATGTCGCTCTGTCTTCAAGAATCATTCATCCTCTCAAAGAACAGGTTTCCATTTATCATTCGACGATAGTGTCTCACATGTCATGTACATGGATCGATTTGTTCAAGATCAGTATAACTTGCAAGGCTCTGTGACTGTATGCCACTATACCATTGTAAAGTATTGTTCAATAGCGGTTACTGTGGCCTCTGGCTGGACGCCAGCAATACCAATAAACATTGCTTTACAGAATTGGGCCACACCAGAAACAATGGAGATAATTGAATACTTGACTTTAAACGAGTAAGTTTTATTTGTTACTTTCTCGGAATCGAAATGTGAAATTATTTATTTCAAAGTGGAACAGATTATTTTTCAATGGCATTGCGTACATTGATGCCCGCTGACGTGCGAGGCTCCACAAAGCTCCATTCCTTATTGATTCAATGATCCAGTGACCTATTTCATAACTAACTCATTCGCAAATGATTGGCGTGTTCGTGTCGTCCTGAGCCGGCTCCTCCCGCGACGAGCTCCGCATGTCTATCAAATGGATCACTGCTCCAATCTACTATTGAGGGACGCAATGCGTACAACAACCTTTACGCACGACTTTACCGACGGATTAATCCGAACCGACCCATTTACGTCTACTGCACCACGTGGAGAGAAACCAAATTACTCAACAGTAATTTGGTTTACTATATCAGAGAAAACATTTACAGAATCCGATCCTAGTGATCGTATTCCGAAGATTTCTTGCTAAAACAAACTCGCATAGAATTTTGACCCCTTTAAACCACATATTTTTATGGGGATGGGAATTGTATGATGTTTCTAACAAATAATAAATGCTTCACAGATATCCAAAAAGTGCTATTTATTTTGTTGTTTATAGGTACTTACTCAACTTCATTGCATCTAAATATGATTAATTTATCGATTTTGATAAATTTATTATTAGATAATTGTAGTACAAACACAGGACTTCCATTATCTTGTCTTGAACATTTTACAAACTATCTTGTCGTGATCGATCAATAGTGTACAACATACGAGTGTAGCGTCACACTATTTGTTCATTGTAGCATTAGTCTGTGGTGGCTGATGGTATCATATTGAAGTAATGTGAGAATCTGACAATTCCTGAGATCTGGCACTCAGACAATTTTGTGTTGACCGGGCCGTAACGAAGGCTAACATATTCCCACCATAATGATTGTTCATAGATTCCTGACGATGCAAAATCGAAACATTTATCGCTTCCACATCAAACACACAAATGCAAAACGTTTTGATGCCTGTCTTTATCTTTCGTCATAATTTGTTTAGTGTTTCCCGTAGATTTTTTTATAACAATTTAATAATATTGACCGAACATTTCTTTCTTTTCATTTCTTTCTTGCTAGCGTGTAAAATAATCTGATTCAAATGTAACAAGCTGGCGCCCAACACTGCTCCTGGTGTGGTATGTCATTGAACGGGCGGAGCGTGCGGCCAAAATGAAAGCATGCTGTTCAGCCGAAATTCATTTACCCGATGTTCGCTTTTCATTCACTGAATTATGCATGAGTGTTTGTAATACTATTTGCACTCGTCAGATGGTTGATGGATTATGATCTCGGCACAAACCAAACGATGCTTTGCCAGCCATGTGATACGGTGTAATTTAGTTTGTACTTTTTTTATGTACAAATTAGGCAGACATTCGCAATAATACACAGCCTTGTTCAAATATGGCACACGATTTTCGACTGTGGAGTTGTAAAATTGTTCACATCAGTGTAGTTCATATTTGGATAATGTTATGTAGCGGCGCGCTGGGGCAATGGGCATCGGTTGTGCAACTGAGTCGTTGAAGAGGAGCAATAATGAGAGTGGCGCTGCCCGCTGTGACGGTGACGGCGAGCCACCGCCCCCAGCCACCCGAGCGATGTGAAGATTAAGGCCGCAGTTACCGATGACATCGTTTTTAAACTAAAATGCGTTTAATTACAATTTCGAGGACGTTCTCTCTTACTCGAAACAGAACATACAGTTATGTACTTACAACAACGTAATCTTTTTTGTATGTGTAGATACATTAAGGAGATGTCATACCGTGTGGGCTCACCCGCTGCCCACGCACCCTGTATTGAGCCATTTAAATGTGTTAGGTATTATTGAACACTACAAATGTCAAAACACTCGCACATCGCCATAAAAGGAGTTCCTCAAGTGTGTCATGATGACACCTTTACAGGACATACGGCTTCGCAAAATTAGCTCATTTTCTTAACCCGGTTATCTTTTCCTGTCTGGTATTTCTTTCGTTCAAACAATGTTCGTGTTGTGGTTAAGGGTCGTTAGCGGTTGGTAATAAATTATGGGGTTGATAAAGCTTTTGAATATCTACTCGAGCGGCAAAATCCACTGTTCGTTTTGATTCACGGTCACAGATCTATGATATTTTCGAACGGGGTCAGAAAGTGTATAGGGCGCACCCTCTAACCAAAGTTAATATTTTCATTTTAAACAATGGTTTCATAAAAAACACTTTGGTAAAACGGATGGTAAAATTTGTTTTGCCCCCTTTAATCTGCCGCCCGTGGGTGTGCCAGTTTGCCTCCCCCTTGAATCCGGGGCTGATTATGGTAATGTGGTGTTTGTGCGTAGGAGCTGAACGGGTTCTACATTCCGGAGATGACATCAGTGGTGTGCAAGTCGGCCGTGGAGATGGTGCGCGTGATGCGCGCCGGCAACCGCAACCGCGCCGCCGGCCGCACCGACATGAACGAACACTCCTCGCGCAGCCACGCCGTCTTCCTCGTCACCGTCGAGACCGCGCACCGCTCCACCAACCGGATCCGGTCAGTGCTACACACACACACACACACACACACTCACACACGCAGGCACTCATGACATTTAGGGTGTGTTCCTGGTGAAATGTATGTACTATGAATGGGTTTTTCAAAATTCCTCTCCAAATGAGGGCTGAAGTTGGTATGTGAAATCTTAATGCAACGAAGTGTATGAAATTAAGTATGTAGGTGAAATACCCGTGCTTGTTAGGTCGAAAATAATACACAATCTGTGTCCAACAGCAGATTAGAAGCGTAGGTAGAACTTTGAACGAGAACACCATATTCGGATTCTGAAACAGAGGTGTTAATTTACAATGTTAGCTTATTAACGTGTATTGTTCAGACATAAATCGCACTAGTAATCCAATAACGTGGCCAATTAGTGTTGAATGCGAGCACAGTAAGCGCGTCAATTGGCCCGCACTCCCTCCCGGCGACCATTGCCCCGCCTTTGTTGTCTCCCGACTCTGTACTCCACCAGTACTTTTGTAGTTTCATCAATTTGGAGCGATCAACGCTCCTGGCGGTCAGCCAACAACTACATTCACATCGAGTATAGTATAACCCAAACTATCACAAATTGTCTCTAAAACATTGGCCATGCCATGCTGATTTGTAAAACTTTTGCGATCATTAAGTATTCGCAATGTAAGTATTTTAAAAAGGTTTTGGAATGTGATCATGGCGTTACGAATGCTGCCGACAAATCGGCCTCTAGCCAAAATAACCTAGACGAAATGTATGTAGCGTGTCAGAATTAAGAAATACATAGGCTGTTAAGATAATGAGATGAATTGGTCACACATGATGACCTGCGGAGTGGGTGTCCCGCCCGCCAGACTGACAATTGCGCTATTACACGGCCAGCATTCAGGGACATTACACGCTCATAGTCACCTCCTCACATTGGTGTATTTGGTGTGACCGCATAGAATGCATTCGTGGTCCGACGGTTGGACCGACGATGGTCAGCTTTGCTTGAGGTAACTATTCTTGTCATATTGAACCAGTAGTGTGTGATCTGTCACCATCTCTGAGACAGCCCTACAGTTCAAGTATTTTTATGGTGTTGTCGTAGCTCACTATGATTTGCTATTTTAGATTATTTGTTTGAATCGAATAGTGTTGTTGTTAACAAAACTAATAATTCTTAGAATATATCGTGTATTTATTAAAAAAAACTCGTTAAGCAAAAAAAGAACAACAGTGCAAAACATCTTAAAGGTTATAGTATCCTGGTGCTAAAAGCATCCGATTAAAATGTTCAAAACATTGAAGGTTAGATTGTAATTACTCGTTGTTATATTTGATGTGATATTATTATAGTATAATTGTTGCGATTATAATCCACTCATCGTGACGGATATGAAACGGTCTCGTTACATCCAGCTACGGCAGCTAAGTTTTTATTATGTATATTACTAGCTGTGCCCCGCGCTCTCTCCCGCTTAATTTCATAGGTGGCTTTATTTCGATGAATGCAATTTTTTTTGTTGCTCCCTGTAACATCAGCTATCTGCCAGTGAAGGTCCCGTTAAAATCTGTCCAGGCGCTTCAGATATTAGCTAACAAACAGACAGACAGAGAGAAAAAAAAATGATTTTTAATGCAAGTACCGTATACTATAGTTTGAAAAGCTGTTAATTTGGAACTACAAACAGACCTTCAATTTTTTTCATCTGTATAGATGTTACCGTAAATGACCCGCGGAGCACAACAACATTTAGTGGAAGATTGATACTAATGTCCATAGCCAATCTGTAAAGGTACGAGTAACTTTGCGGTCGGTTCTTGGTGTGGTGACCTACCACCCTTTCAATCCAACTTTTATCGCACTTCAATGCGCGGCCATTATAATTGGTGATGGTTTAAAATGTATAGCACATTTAGTGGCATCTCACGTTCCTTGCCCTCCGCTTGGCGCGGTGGTGGCCGGTTACCACATCCCGCTCATTCCAGGTCGCCGGACATCTGGATATTATAAAAATAATTAGGTACATTTGCCAATGCAGCTGTGGCTTTTAAAAATGAATTCCTTCGTCGTCGTCATACAGTAAATGCAATTAGCTTTATCTGTCATAGATTTTGGTAGTAACTGCAAACTAATGATTGTGATAGATAAAATAATTATTTATTTATTTAAAAACTTCCTGTATTACAATAAATGCACAGGCGGACTTAATGCCATTGGCATTCTCTACCAATCGAACTTTGGGTAATGCAGAGACAGACATGGCAGGTGTTAATATGAAGAAAAAAATTAATAAAACAAAAATGTAAATATTCATTTTACATAAAAAAAAATATAATAATACATATACTATATAAATAAAAAATAAACCAAATATAAAACACCTAAATACTTTTATTATTTTAATTTTAAATTATGTTAAAAATGTGTTTCATAGATCAGTTCAAATGATGATATCACCGAGTGAACCAGCTTCTCCGTCCTAATGTGCACAATGACATTGTGGAAATAATAATTGTATTGGTGTTTATGTATTCACGCGCGATTGTGCAATAATTCCGAACAATGATGTTTTAAACCAAAAAAGCCAATACATTTGCATTGCAAGGACTGCCGTATGAGGTGGTGCATATTTTGGGGACGTCCACTCGCCGATGCACTTTCTTATTGTTTCTTGCTCACGTAGTAATTTAAAGGATCGACAACACATAGCTTGCCCTAAGTATTGGCAATGATCCCTTGCTAAGAAGCCGGATGACCGCAACCCGCGGCGGTGTACATTAACCCCTTTTAAACGGCGTGACCGAACTGTTCCTTCACTGCATTAAGTATATTAGTGAAGTCAGACAAGGGTTCGTGTACTTGGTTACTACACGAAACTTTTTGAACGCTTTCAATAGGAACCCGACACGCGCCCGCCTTGAATGTTATGAACCAGTCTAGACGAACTTAACCAGCCAGCTTTAGGTAACATAAAAAGAACACAACGCAAGTGCCTACATACTTAGAAGGTGATTTGGCGTTTGGTAACACATTTTTGCTTTTAAGTTAAATTATTAATATATGTCCCTCATCAAATCAATTACCAACCGTTACTTCAATGCTAATTTGCCAAACGAATTACCTTATAAATTCATATTATATTTTCAATCGCATCTACTCGGCGCAATGTGTATAAGAATACACAATATGTTCAATTGGAAATAAGAAGCTTAGGAAGGCACTTTTTGGAATCGATATAATAGTCCTTATAATATGTATAAGTACGTGAGATATCGTGGGATAGATAACATATCGCGGTACTTAGCCCATCGTGACGTGTGACGGCAGCGGGCAGCGGGCAGCCGGCATCAGACCGGCGTCTCATTAATAAAGTCACCCGAGGACAGCCACAGTGGGTCTAGGTCGCCTATGGCTGTGGCCGACCGTCTGCGATCAATACCACCACTGATGTATGACTCACTACATTACCTTATTTACTATTCAGTAGGATTCGTTTATACCTAGTCTACAAATTAGAACAGCGGCATAAAGAATATGTCGCTGTCACTAAATTGATTAAAGATCTCAATAAGAATATTAAAAGCAGATGTTAAGATTTTGCTTTTTTTCTGATATGCCTAAGTAGTGGTCGCAACAGCTACTGCGGAACACGAGGTCCTGCGTTCAACGCAGGACCATGGGTCGGCCAAAGTGTTATTGGGTTTTTCCGTGACACCATTTTCCAATAGCCCTTTGGCCAAAGTGTTATTGGGTTTTTCCGTGACACCATTTTCCAATAGCCCTTTGGCCAAAGTGTTATTGGGTTTTTCCGTGACACCATTTTCCAATAGCCCTTTTTCCCGGAGTCTGGATTAGTGCCCGTTTAATGGCAATATGCTTGCCATCTATCATCATCTTCATGAGACATAAAAATAACTGGCGAAATATGGGTGTACATTATAGGTACAACTCGGCCTACCCCTTCGAGGAATACAGACATATTTCTGTATGTCTATGCTGGCAAATAGTTGGAAAATCAATAGTCTACCTACATTGTTATAAGTAGTAAATGGTTGTAGAACCATTCCGGAATGCTTCAGCAAGAAAGAGCGAGGAGTGATTGCATCACGCGCGTTTCATTTTCAGCCGTGTACAGTGTAGTGGCCCCTACCATGCGAGCTGATCTCGATCCCAGTGAATCATGAACAGTGGTGATCGCACTGACTCACGCCAATGCCATATCATCTAAGGACCGAGCTCACTAAGTCAAATTATTTATTGTTATGAAGCTAAATGTCATATAAATTGTGCAGCGGCTTGCCAAATATGTCAAAAAGGTGCTCGCACATCTACAATGTGTTCTACATATACAAGTTATTGTTGTATAACGTAGTGTATTGCACGGCGCATTGAGTCCACAGTCAATTGCCTTTTTGGTGAAGAAAATGTATATATAATACAACTTAGATGAAATTGGTACCTTTTCAGACTTTTGTGCAGTGCAAATGCACTCCTCCCATTGTTAGTGCACCGTGTGCATAGTGGCATGTTCACTCAGTGTGTCACAGAACTGGATTCATTGACAGTGCAGTCATTTTTTTTCCGTGATTGTTTCGAGTCGAGTTTCAGTAGTGTTTGTGTAAGGGCGGCGTACCGTGAAGGCTTGTACGTTTCCACGCCACTATTTATGTACAATTCGTGTATTTATACATAATATAACCTCGTTGTGTGCGATACTGTGCACATTCTGTCCGTACAATAGCTAACGATTTCCACTGAATCACAAAGAACGCTAAATATCCTGGTCGAAGGTAAACGAATCATTTGCAAGGTTGCGTGCAATCATAATACATTGCGCTCTCGATAAAATGTAATCATTAACATTTATATTGGCTGTTTATGACTGACACGATAAGCGAAAAAGCGCGGAATACGAAACAATCACAGTATAAAGCAAGCGAGCAACCCTTCGCTGCGTGATCCCCGGCGCACACGACACATCCTTATTACCACTGTACATACGGACGAGAAACCTTTATACACAAAAGCTAAAAGACAGCATGAGTTCACGACGTAATCTTTATTTTGATAAAAAAATACTTTTAAATCATACAATGTGTGTCGACACAATACACAATGCAAGGGTTGGTGTAAAAGTTGGCTCTCTCTACATATTAATGATACCTTAAAATAATTGTGTGTATGTTGTCACGTATCACGTATATAACAGTCATCAATATGCATGTACAATATGTAAATAGAGCTGATTACTTATGGGCCCGCGGAATTACCGCCTCTAATCAGATATCTAATCGCTATCATCATTCGATGATTTACAATTAGCAAGCCCTCGTACCCACACTCACACCTGCACATTCACAGACAACATCATTATGTGACGCCATCTTGTGGATAAATAGTAAAAAATATGTTGTCTGTCTGTCTGTGACTCTGCTGAAATATGATATATTCAAATAGCTTCTACCCTTAAGGCGGACATAGGGAACACAAACATCACAACACGGACGCAGTTGCGGGTAAAAGTTACAATAAAATATGCCGTGTATTGTAAAATGTGTGGGTGGGTAAATAGGCAGAGTATTTTTTGTTTTGTGGAATGAGGAAGGCATGTTCAGTTGAGCCTCCCACCCGACAAAAGTAGCCCACCTCCCACCGCCTGCGTGCTATGCAGTGTACTTCACAGGTGCACATGACATCCCAGGGACGTGATGACCGCAGCCACACTATACACTGCACATGAAATGATCAGCGAACTGATCATTTTGCAAACAATAGAATATACAGGCATATATTATTTACTTTGTCTAGGTGTCGCTTCGGAAGAGTAAGATGGATTAACATTGCATAGCCCTGGATGATGGATGTATCTCAAATTGGTTGCGATTTTTATAACATAAACACATAAGTTCTTTTTCACAAATGGATCTATCTAGTTTCTGTGACATGTTTTCCTTCATTTGTTTACACGCGTTAACGATGTTCATTACCATAATTGTAATGATTGTATCCATAAGTGTATGCTCGTGCCTTGAGTGCACACGACTCACGTGTACATGTTGATAGTTCGACGGGATGGGCAGCGGGCGTCACTCATCTTACCATTTTCACAACGGCTCGAGTACAATAATGTGTGCTTCATTGTACACGTGCCCTATGCAATACAACTTACACAAATTGTAAAAGCCGTCTTACAATCCATACGATATTATTTTGTTATACTGTGTTAATAGGTGTGACACGAGACGACACACAGTCAAATGTTAAACTTATTAAGTGAAGAGTTTCTTACCGGTTCTTCTCAGAATGCTTGTTCCCGCCGCAACGTTTACACTGAATAAATAATTTTCATTTTCTCCATGCGTTTTACATAATATGTAAATGTATCCTTTATCATTGTGCTAAGTTGCCTTCTGCGAGAGTACAATAATGCTAATAAGGTACTACACCTCATAAAAAAGATACTTAAGTACGTAATATGTTAAACAAAGCAATTAACTAAATTCAACATATAATTACGTACAAAATGGTGAATATTATACATGTGTATTGTTTATGTACAATTCACTGAGACTGAGTGCTCTTCGACCGAGCGGAAATGGCGCGGCGGATATAAATGAGGTAATGTCCATGTGACGGGTCATTGTTATGAACGCTCGTGTTGGGTGCTGGACACTGGCACTCCGCACTGAGTACATCACGGTGCACATGTGACCTCCCACACCTTAGGTGGGCACAATCTATACGCAGCTGCCGCGGCCATCACCCACCGGACATCTCTCGGCTAAGCAAAAAGACCTACTCAAATTTTGGAATAAAAATTATAAGGGACACTTGGAACACTCATTGAACGTATTTTTAAGACTAGCTTAGGTTTACTTACTACCTTTTCTAAATGAAAGCCCGTCAAAAGAAGGAGACTACTGAAAAAAACATGAGGGATATCTGGTTCGCTTCGAGAAATAGCAGCAATTCGCCTAATATGAATCGTACCTATAAAAATGTTACTCCTGCGCTGTATTACAAGAAACCCAACAGCCAACAAAACCCAATACCTTTACTGCTCCAGCGAATGGTGCTGGCCTGTCGATTTCCTATATTGTAAAATATAACATTGAATCGGGACGTTCACGTTAGTAATTAAGTAAACAGTTTATGTATGCTCAGCGTTTTAGTCGCACTGTGTGAAAATCGTCACCTCGGGCGCACGCGCGGGGCGGCCGGCTTCCTCCTCCACGACGCGCTAAGCGAAACACGCGCTTATGTGATAATTACTGCAACACTTCCTGAAAACCTTTTGGATTTCGTATGCAAGCACTGCAGCCTATGCTTTTTCCTATAATTCACATATGACATCGTTTGACTTTTTATTCGTAGTTTATTTTCTATTTCCTTTGCAGTTTATTAATCATTATCTAATTACAATAATCTCGAAACAGTTTTATTAATATTATGGATAATTTAATAGCGTTCGCAAATATGACGTAATCGCTAGAAAACAAGTTATACGATGCAGAGATAACACACGGCGCGGACGGAAGATTATGTCACTAATATAGTGTCCATGACCTAGGCACTAATACTCTTTAAAGTCGTTAATATCCGTCGAGCTGATATTGTACGCAACCATCGGTGTGGGTGGACCACTGGATGCTGTGTTCTAAATGCACTGTTGCCTAAATCACTTGTAGTGGTACTATCATTCAAATATAATTTGTCTTCTTCGTTTACTGTCTTGTATGTGAGCTGTGCTAATGATGCAAATACATCATAAAATCTAAGTAGCATGACATCGCATTCCCAAAACTTAATTTGTTTAAGGCTACAAATAATAATGTGCGATCTAAAATAATGATTTGTGTTTTACGACGATCATATATTTCTCAACGAAAACACCATATTCGGTAACAAGGCTTAGAATGTAAAATTCTTGGGAAAACAACAAATATTTAGTAGCTGGCTTCATTGAGTCAGAAATATGTATATTTTCAGCTGATCTGATTCACAATCAAATTACAGTTCACAGAGCTCACTGATTAAGAGGGTGCGATGTATCATCTAGGCACAATGAAGTGATTAATGCTTTCATTACTCATCCTCACGTTCAAATTCCATCTCACAAATGATACGTATGTTCAACATGAGGCGAGATAGCACTATTTAGCAGCCTTCGTGGTTGACACGACTAACTAGTTACTAGGTATATTAATATTATAAAGCTGAAAGAAAAATATTTATTGTATCGAATAGTTCATTCATAGAGGAAGGCTTTAGACTTTATAACATTAGTAACATAGTTTTTACTGTTAATCCCACGCGGATAAACCCGCGAGTTACAGCTAGTCTTTAATATATCCACTGTTTAAACATAGAAATCAAACCGTGACGATAAATTGCTGAGGTAATTTCTAAATGTCGGAGAAATTGTTAGCGCGATGTCCACTCCATTGTGTAGTGCGTGTGCGCAGCGGGAGCTGGCTACGTCGAGTGGCACTATTACACTGAGATTAGTTGAATAATAATAGTTCAGTTTATTGTCGTTACTTAATAATAAGTACAGCAGATAGTATCACAGTGTCATTCTCAGATCGTTGTTTATCACCTTATAAGATGTGTGAACTGTAATTAGCGGTTAGTGCTTTTAGTTATAATTATTGGCATTCACTGATTCTACTTCATTTACCTGTGTATTCTTCTCAGTCAAAGCAACTTTCCGAACCTGGCGGTGGCATGTATAATCCTGTGTAATCGTGTCGTTCTGACGATTTGAAAGTACTTTGTATAAAGTTTAATCAAATAAAGATATTTTATTATATATATTTGAATTTGAATATACGTCCGAGCGGTACACGTAGCACCATCTCTCATTAAAATGTTTTTACAACAAACCCTATATTGATATAACGGTTTTCAAAATCTCATCTCAATAGTTATATTATAATAGGTTCACTTCGCGTAATTAAAGTCTAAAACTAAGACCCTACATAATATGTTCCAAGAGTTCTAACAATGTCCGAAATTTGTGCGTAATTTTCCAGTTGAAGGCGCGGTATATATTTTCAATTAATTAATCTGACATGATGTCAAGATGATAAATCACAGTTGGCAATGTTTCGTCCACCGATACACGTGCCTCAAGTTAACAAGCACTTGACCCGTGACACGGAGCAGGCATCGCAATCAGTGAGGTCGGTCATCGCAATCACACACAACTGTTTTATTAGTAGGAAGCTAATCCTCTGATCTGACTTCATATCCATCCAACTACTAAAACTTCAGTAGTAAACTACTAGGTGTTCACACAACTAATTATCTTTCATAAATCAAAGTAGCCTTGATAAGACATTGTATCATCAACAACAGGTGCCGTCACGAGTTATGAGCGCGCAGCGAGAATAGTGGGTTTACTACACATGTTATTATTCACTTCACGCCGTACGTACACAGAGATAGACTCATCAAATTACTATTGCGCATTTCGGAGATTAGCCGGACACACAAAATATTAATAAAAAAAAAATCTCATAAGTTACGTAGTAGGGAATATATTTTTACAACCACTTAATAAAAATCTGTTATTTAGACAGATCCTTCAATATTTTTGCCTACACCGTATCTTCATCCATGTGGTCAATCAGTTCTATTAAAGTGGAGTGGTGGTTGTCTTCAGCACGCGATCCTTATACATTAGTATTGGTTAGTGTCGCGCTAGTGTGGGATCAACAAACTGGTGTGAAGCTAATCAGGAAGGGGATAATAGAGATGCGGGTCGTTGAGCCACTGCGCCCGGCGGGATGTGGGATCAGAGAGCTCCATGGACACACATTTGGGTCCCTTAAGTCACCATACAATTATTAATTGTGTGCATGTCAACAACTCGTTATAAAGTGGTAGCTCCCTTCCTTGTGCGTGTACCAAATTACATAACTTTACAATTATAAATTAAAGTATCGGTAACAATGCAATAAACCAACTTGTTCAAAGAGGGAACGTTATCGTAATCGGCGACCATTAATGTAGATATTGATGGATGTGGATCAAGAGGTCGAATTTGTGTATCTGATTTTGAATAAATATTATGATATTATGTTAGTTCTTGTAGGACATGTTATGCGGAGGGATGAGGATAATGTTGCCAAAAGAGTTTTGTTTATGAATGTCGATTGTTACAAGGGGAGAGGAAGACCTAAGAAGCAATGGATGGATTGTGAGAAAGTTGATATGGATGGAATGGGAGTGAATACCGATGATACAGGTTAATGGAAGAGAAGAACATATACTTATCGCCGCCCCCACTAAAATGGTGTAAGGGCGGGAAGGTGATGATGACGATGTTTGTTTTGCCTTCGAAAGTATAAGCTACCATGTTACACACAAAAGTCCACTTCTCTATAAGCAAGTGTTCATAGGCAGTAGCTGCTTACCATCAGTAATGCTATTGCCACCTTCCCAGTTTAAAGAGAAAATTGTGAAGATGTCTATAGGATCGGCACCGCTCAGGCGAAAACACTGATGTTGCAAGTATATCCATGTGTTTTAGTAGCCGCGTTACCCGAGGCGGGGTGCAATCTATGTAGTTGTTACAAAGCAAGTGTAACGTTGTGTGTGTGTGTGCAGCGTGGGCAAGTTGAACCTGGTGGACCTGGCGGGCAGCGAGCGCCAGCGCAAGACCGGCGCCAGCGCCGACCGGCTGCGGGAGGCCTCGCGCATCAACCAGGCGCTCTCCTCGCTCGGGAACGTCATCTCCGCGCTCGCCGAGAACAGCCCGCACGTGCCCTACAGGTGACCGCACGACACACTCTTCCACGCCATTGGTTTCTATTACTACCCAATTTGTTTATATACAGTTGCCACCTGCACTTACAGTTTCCCAAAGCGTGCAAGTAGTAAATTATATTTATAGGTATGTACAGAGCGCAATGCATCCTTCTGATATTAAAGTGTCTAGGGTGTGCAAACTGAATAGCACCCCGCTTGAGAGAAGTATATAGCTTGTAGGTTGAGTATCACTCTTGTAAAGTATGCGTGTGTGCGTGTTGTCAGAGACTCGAAGCTGACGCGCATCCTGCAGGACTCGCTGGGCGGAAACAGCAAGACCATCATGATCGCCAACATTGGGCCAGCCTCGTACAACTACGACGAGACCATCACCACGCTGCGGTACGCGCACAGGGCCAAAGGTAACGCCAACATCATCACCAATATAACTCATGTTTACTATTCAATGTGCCCTAAAAGCAGCGGTGTTGCAACATCCATTTTGCATCGACGATGATTAAGTGCCAACGTGACAGAGAGTGCATCCATCGACTTCTCAGCCACACATACGTCTTTGAATTACTTTTCAGATATATGCAGGTTTTCTCACGATGTTTTCCTTCACCATAAAGCTTAAATTGTGAAATCATTGCTCTTAGTTTTACGCAAAGTACCCTGTTCACTAAAATGTCTCTTTATGCTAGAAAACTATAGCATAAAACATTGGTGGTTCTGTAAAAAATTCTTGAATTTTCAACTGGTTTGAACACTTCGATTTCATAATAATCATACTATTCTTGTCATAATTCGAACACGGTAGTACTTTAGTTCCATCAAACAGCAAAAATACATCATTGTGGTATTGTTTGCACATGTGGCGGCAATTAATTGATCCTTTGTAGTGAGTAGTTGTGCGCGCCGCCCCTGCATCTGGCGTGACGTCGGCACACTCCTCTAGTCTCACCTGACTCATATACACCACCGAATGAGCGCTCATAGAGGCGCTTCCAATACTTGAAAAGAAGACAAATAAGTGCAAAACTAACAACACATTCGTAGACATAAGCTTGATAAAAATATGAGATGTAAAATACGTATTATCAAGTTAATTACTATTAGAAACCATTTTTGAGGTTTATTGCGAGTTGTCTGCACCACACTTGATTTGGTGGTTCGTCTGTCTGTAGAGGCAGTGTACCTCTAGTCCACAACAAGTGTATGTATACATTGTGTGTGGTGGTTGATGCGGCGTGCGTGGTGTTGCAGCGATCAAGAACAAGCCGGTGCGCAACGAGGACCCCAAGGACGCCAAGCTGCGCGAGTACCAGGCGGAGATAGAGCGGCTGCGCGCACTCATCGAGCTCAGGAAGGGCCAGGACAAGAAGCCCAGGAGACCGCCCAAGGCGCCCAAACAACTGCTGTCACAAGACAATGGTACTACCACACATTATGACATCCATAATGTCTCCTTATGCTAATCATTCGTCATTCGATGTGCCAATGGCATAAAACACAACTTTCAATCTCAAACGTAGTTGTAGATTAGGTCGTAATGTAGTGTGATTGTAAGTTGCAGCGGAGTCGGAGGCGGAGACGGAGAGCCTGGAGCACGAGCACATCCTGGCGGAGAGCAGCATCGAGCAGGAGCGGAGCCGCACCTCCGAGCTGGAGCAGCAGATACAGGCGCTCGAGGATCGCCTCGTGCGCGGCGGCGGCGGGAAGGTACCCCACACACTGTACCACGCGGCGGGAAGGTACCCCACACACTGTACCACGCGGCGGGAAGGTACCCCACACACTGTACCACGCGGCGGGAAGGTACCCCACACACTGTACCACGCGGCGGGAAGGTACCCCACACACTGTACCACGCGGCGGGAAGGTACCCCACACACTGTACCACGCGGCGGGAAGGTACCCCACACACTGTACCACGCGGCGGGAAGGTACCCCACACACTGTACCACGCGGCGGGAAGGTACCCCACACACTGTACCACGCGGCGGGAAGGTACCCCACACACTGTACCACGCGGCGGGAAGGTACCCCACACACTGTACCACGCGGCGGGAAGGTACCCCACACACTGTACCACGCGGCGGCAAGGTACCCCACACACTGTACCACGCGGCGGGAAGGTACCCCACACACTGTACCACGCGGCGGCAAGGTACCCCACACACTGTACCACGCGGCGGGAAGGTACCCCACACACTGTACCACGCGGCGGCAAGGTACCCCACACACTGTACCACGCGGCGGCAAGGTACCCCACACACTGTACCACGCGGCGGCAAGGTACCCCACACACTGTACCACGCGGCGGGAAGGTACCCCACACACTGTACCACGCGGCGGGAAGGTACCCCACGCACTGTACCACGCGGCGGCAAGGTACCCCACACACTGTACCACGCGGCGGGAAGGTACCCCACGCACTGTACCACGCGGCGGGAAGGTACCCCACGCACTGTACCACGCGGCGGGAAGGTACCCCACGCACTGTACCACGCGGCGGGAAGGTACCCCACACACTGTACCACGCGGCGGGAAGGTACCCCACGCACTGTACCACGCGGCGGGAAGGTACCCCACGCACTGTACCACGCGGCGGGAAGGTACCCCACACACTGTACCACGCGGCGGGAAGGTACCCCACACACTGTACCACGCGGCGGCAAGGTACCCCACACACTGTACCACGCGGCGGGAAGGAACCCCACACACTGTACCACGCGGCGGGAAGGTACCCCACGCACTGTACCACGCGGCGGGAAGGTACCCCACGCACTGTACCACGCGGCGGGAAGGTACCCCACACACTGTACCACGCGGCGGGAAGGTACCCCACGCACTGTACCACGCGGCGGGAAGGTACCCCACGCACTGTACCAAGCGGCGGGAAGGTACCCCACGCACTGTACTAGGCGGCGGGAAGGTACCCCACACACTGTACCACGCGGCGGGAAGGTACCCCACATACTGTACCACGCGGCGGGAAGGTACCCCCACACACTGTACCACGCGGCGGGAAGGTACCCCCACACACTGTACCAGGCGGTGGGAAGGTACCCCCACACACTGTACCAGGCGGCGGGAAGGTACCCCCACACACTGTAGGAGCCGTCAAGAAGAATAAGCGCTGACCTTGAAAGCGCAGTAGTTATTTTATGAGTCTGTCTTTGTGTTTCGAATAAGATGCATGCGCAAGCATCATCGCTGAGCGCTCATAAGTGACCTGTATAACCGTGTGCACAGGACCTGATCAACGACCTGAACGAGAGCCAGCTGATCCTGGCGCAGCGGCAGCGGGAGATCGCGGAGAGGAAGCAGCGGGAGGTGGACATGCAGCAGCGCATCGAGCTGGAGGAGGAGACGGCCGCCATCGTCGGCAGCACCTTCAGCTCGCTGCGCCAGGAGGTCGACCACAAGACGCAGCGGTACGGGCCTCTTCCTACTATCTAACAATATATAAGCACTCGTCGAAGGAATCTTGTTGGTACAGCATCTTCGCACTATGCAGCGTACTAAGCGACTAACGATTCCTGGCTGCAGTAACCATTAAAATGCCTAGTATTGCACAGAAGCTACTCCGCTGTGTCGCATTATTTTTCCTTACATTTAGCTAATTCCTTTGATACCGTATCCGTGCTTGTTATATCAAGGACTATAAAGGAATCTAGTCGGAGGTATTACAATGGTTAGATAAGTGATAAGCATTTTACAAGAAAATAGCTATCACCTGTGCGGGTTGATCACTTTGTATAATTAGCAATACGCTGAGTATTCTTCTTGGGGTACCGCAGGGCAGCATCTTGGGTCCACCCGTATTATTAATTTATTTTAATAAAATTCAATACTAGAGTAATAATAGTAGGATTTATTGTGTGGTTGGTCAGTTAACACGCGTGTTGACGTACATTGTTGTGTATGTGTGTGCAGGTTGAAGAAGTGCCTGGCGAAGTACGCCGGCCTGCGCGAGGAGATGGTGGAGCAGCGCGAGGCGCACGACGCCGAGCGCCGCGACCACGAGGCGCTGCAGGTGCTGCTTCTATACTGCACCCCTCCACACTTACGTCACATCGTGAAACGGGCAAGTTTAAAGTGTCGGGCGACCTGTATAGTAGGGCGTGTGGTGTGCAGGCGGCGCTGATCGCGGACCTGCGGCGGCGCCTGCTGGTGGCCGACAGCTTCGTGCCCGACGCCGGCCGCCCCGCCGTGCTGCGCGCGCGGTACAACGACGACACCGACACCTGGGACCTGCGCGACCCCAGGTACCCACACTACCCGCCCCCCGTGCTGCGCGCGCGGTACGACGACGACAATAAAATTATTTCTAGTAGTCATTATAGAAAAGCTTAGGAAACCGGTGTAAACATAATGCTTGAGCTGACTCTTACCGGTGTGTGCAGTGGGGTGGAGCCGCTGCGCGTGCGTCCGATGGCGGGCGGCGGGCGGCGGCGGGCCACGTGCGCGGCCGCGCTGGCGCAGCGCCTCCCCGCGCAGCGCGCCGACAACCTGCTGGACCTGGCGCCGCTGCCGCTGCCCGCCACCACGCGGCCCTACGTGCCCCCCGCGCACCCCCCGGCCCCCGCCCGCGCGCTGGAGGCCCCCCGCAAGTCGGCGCGCGGCCCCCCGCGGCCCCCCACGGCGCACCGCCTGGGCACGGCCGGCGTGCGGTAGGGGCGCGGCTGCACTGGGAATGAGACTCATTTCCACCCGCACGCTGACACCATACCCTCCCACGGCCGGTCCTCCTCCTCCTGCCACTAAACATTATATCGATGTATTCGCTTCGTCGTTCCTACCTTCGATTATAGTGGGTGTACATTATAACGTATGGATGGATGGATACGATGCTGGCCGAGGGGCTCCGACTCCGGGGCCCTCCTTCATAATTGAGGCAAAGGAGATCTTTTTATACGAATCGAGAGACGACCCTTCGCGTAGCTCCGCCTACCGAGATGTCGCCGAGTTCCCCAAATCTTTAGTTGTAAACTAGTTGGTATTGCTTCGCTGCTCACTCGATGAAGTACTGGTATCGTTGCGGTTCCGAGTAACTATTTGTGTAAATAGTCTCGCGGATGCCCATATTTATAATAGTGGGATAGGATAGCTTGTTGGTCACAAATTCCAGTACCGCTACCGCTCCCCACTCAGGGACCGTTCCTACCAAACACAACGGTGTGCTTACACCGAGACCACGGTGTGGGATGTGGTGGATACGGACCCTCTGGGCGGTCGGTGCGATGTTTATCTCACTCATGATAATTCCCAGTATTTACTTTGGCAAAGACGCTTTTATACCACATTCTGGGCCCTTCACATTATCTGACTATACCATAATAAATGTAATTTTCAATGAAAACAGCCGAGTGGCGCCTGACGAGGCTGGGCCCAGGGTGTGTCGCTCCGTCCGTCACCTATATTGTATAACACGGCGTGATGTGACGGTAACGTAAGTAGCATCGTGTAGAGCCGCGTGCCGGACACTCGCGCTCCAACACTGATTGCATTCAAACTGTTTTTAACCGTATTTTGTTCGATTAGTCAATTTTAGGTTGTCGTTTGTTTTGTAAGATTTTATTTTACCATTTGTTGTTGTTTTGTAAATTTTATTTTGTGCTTCGATTACCTGTTTTGTATTGAAGCAAGTGATATTAGATTTACACTAATTATGTATTGAAATTATTAAGTTATGGGAAACTAGTAACATTGTAAACTTTTAAATGAATTATTATTGTAAATTCACTGGGCGTATGACAGCGCCGTGGTGTGTGTGTGTGTGTATGTGTGGTGTGCGCATGCGTCGACATCGTATGTTCAAATGTTACCAAAGAAGGCGAGACGGTCCATTCCATTCCAGAGTCGTGTCGACGGGCGACCGACGACGCTAGCCTCAGTTTCATTGGTGGGTTTGTTATTGTTGTACCTAGACATGGCATCTAGTCAATCATTCTTCTATACACATATTGTAAATAACTATCGTATTATAAATATATTAAGGTATTAGTGTAATGTAAGTAGGCCCTTATGTCGCACAACCGAGCACGGCGCGACTGTGTACCTGCTCCGCTGGTGTAACGTGCAATGGGTCTGTGCCTGCTCGGACACTACATGTGTTATTTTAATTGGCTTTATATTGTATTTATTGTTTAAATTATGAATTGAAGGGAATCATGTGATACATCGTTTGGAAACCGCTAGTCAGCTGTGCCGCGTTCACGCTTATACTCACTAATAAAATGTTTTAAATTTTTTATTGGTTTATCATTATTGTACACCTGATTATCCACCCTGAATATTAGAAAGGTTAAAGAAAGTACGACGGTCGCTCATTGCTGCCATTATGAAAAAAATGCTGAACGTTATGATATAACATTTGTTAAAAAGAGGGTATTGAATACATCAGGTACTTATATAATTTTATACCTACTTACCTGGATTAGCGCATATCACCACAGATATAGATCTATACGCCTGTTTACTTGATAACAGCAATCACAAGGAAAATTATATTGCTCTACTCCGGGGACGCGACGCACGCATCCCTCTGATAAGCAGCACAGAAAACAATAAAATAAAAGAGCTAAGTGTCCACTATAGAGTACACTAAATATATAAGAAACTTGTGTTTACAGCCACACGTACCTCCGTGATGAATTCACTGGCAAAACCGAATTGGTTTGTATGTAACATAGGTGATATAGGGGTCATAATAGAAACTGTATATTTTACGCTTTTCATCATTGTTTCAAGCAACGCAGAGCACATTATCTATACATAAAAAACTTACTATTGAACAAAATTTAACGTAAAATTTTCAAATTTCCGAACGATTTGACAGATTCCGCTTCTGAACGAAAGTAGGGCTGTATGGATGGTAGGATAAGCGAAAAGTGTCGATAAATATTAATCGAGTCTAGCTAGGATTTATTTATTTAAATAAATTTTATCTATGAATATAATATTAATTAATCGTCATTTAACATTTAATTGTGGGCCATAATTAAATATTTGTAACCTATTATTAATGTTAATCCCGAGTATTAGCTCCCTCGATTCCTAAATCTTCTCCCCGTTAAATGAAGAAGTACCTAGCCTTACCCTTACCAACAAATTTCAACTGGTCGAATGTTATTGTAAGACTAGCTGTGCCTCGTGGTTTCACTCCATCCGTTTCAGAAGCAGAACACACAGACAAAAAAAAATAAAAAAAAAATTTTTTTTTTAAGTGCCTGCCCACGGCCTTTCGAATATGCATTTACTTAGTAAACAGATAATTTGGAAATACAAACAGACACTTCAATTTATTTTGGATATTAATAGATTACTAATAGCGGACAAAACTTGAGATTGAGGCCAATGCGAAGTTTCCACATAATTTTACTATGAAAATATTATCAACAAAGGAAGGAGAGGAAATGATGACGCATAATGTAAACATAATACTAGGATATGGAAAAATAAGTAGTTGTGCTGATGATTCGTTTTCACAGGGGGCTCAATGAGTGTGGTCCCGAGGTCTTCTGAATGAGAAAGGTGGTTAAATATTACTCAATTGATAAAAACATTAATGGTTATGCATATAATTCATGGTATATAATATAATCGATTCAAATATGAAAAGCCGTTACAATTAATCGACTTTATCGCATCGATGTTTAATTGTGGCCACACTATATTCCTAACAGTCGATCAAATTCAAAAGAGTTCAAAAGTTCGAGTGCTTTGTTTCGGTTAAAAATGTAAAATTATAGAAAAGCTTAAATAAATCCTGTAAAATGTCTGAAAAAATTAAGGATTATCAGGTTCTAGACGTTTTTTGCAGTGGCACGTTCTATAAAGTAAGACACAAGGTCACCAACAACATATTCGCGTGGAAGGCGTACGATTGCTCCGTTTATTCCGACGATCAAATACAAAACGTCATTATTGAAGTGAAAACAATAAGTAAAGTCTCTTCGGATAACCTTCTGCGGTACTACGACACCATACTGCATTCGCCGTCGAAGACATTGTATTTTGTCCTTGAGTACTGTGCGTGGCGAAGCATCCAAGAGCTGGTTGCGTCGTGCAGGGCCGAGGACTGGCACGTCGCCGAGGGCTTCATATGGCACCTGCTGCTGGGGCTGGCGCGCGCCTGCAAGGCCCTGGAGGCCGCTCACACCCTCGTGCTGCAGAAATGTATCTCGGCCTCGTCTGTGTTTGTAAACGTGGAAAGCTGGGAGTTACGCATCGACTGTTTCGACTTGAAGAAAACCCAACGCGCCGAGGACCTTATGCAGCAAGTTGGGAAGCTGGTGCACTGGCTGTGCTATCGGCCCGGTGTCAGCGATGACAAAATACGAGAGTTCCACTACAGTGATGACTTGAGGGATGTCGCCAGCTTCCTCACTGACGCCCGGAGCGCAGGGCTGCGTCCCGAAGTGGTCCTCTACCACCCCACGGTGCTTGCAAACCAACCCAACATGGCATCTCGGACCAAACAATGTGATAACATTATTGTGCCACTTGACCCTACACCTCTCACATCGGAGGTCAACAAGTGTGACTCTGAGAAGGCTAGTGAGCTGAACCGACCAGTGGAGCCCCTCCCGAGGAAGCACATCAAACCTGCGGAGAGTCCCATATACTGTAACATTAGTCCTAAACGGATAACAAACTATGAAATTGTGCAGTCTTGTTCAAATAGAAATTCACTGTCTCCTACGTTGGCGGCCCTCGCGCTGGAGCTTCCCGGGTACGTGCCGCGCTCCAGACGTCCTTACTCCGAGAGCCTGGAGTGTGACCTGCCCCGCCAGGTGTCGGAGGACACACTCAGCCACCAGTGGATGTCGCGCCTCGTGGCACTGCGCCAACGCGAGCATTCGCTCAACATGAGGGAGAGGGACCTCATCGCCAAGGAGATAGTCAACAGCCCTTCCACTAAAATAATACCACTGAGGGAGCCACTGGAGGTGAGTGCAGATGAGAGTGCGGGGATCACCCTGCCGCCCGTGCTGGGCCGGCTGCGCTCAGGCCGCGGGCGGCGCCGCGCGGGCTCGGCGCGCCGCCGCCGGAGGAGCTGCGGCTACGAGGAGCTGGACAGCTCGCTGTCGGCCGACGCGGGCGACAGCAGCATGATTGTAACAGCTGCTAAGATCACCGCCGCCAACATGCCGCGCCGCAATATCTTCCCTGAGCTATCCTCAAAGAAAGTGCATTTCACAGCCCCAAACCCGTTTGTGGAGAGTGACGAGAGTGTCACACTGACATTCTATGAGCTGGATAATGTAGATGGCGAGGGATACCAAGTTCCACGGAGGTGTGAGGATATTGCTAAGTTCAAGTATCTGGACTCTGAGAAGATGTTATCTGAGAAGCGGTCTACAATATGCTGGAGCCAGTCCTCTCCATCGAAGCAGGCACGAGGTACCAACAATATATTCAGCGACATTACAAACTTGAGCAGTATTGGCAAGACTCCGTCCAAGTCGAGCCTGTCGTCGCGGGGCTCGGTCAGCTCGCGGTGCTCGGCGTGGAGCGAGGCTGCGCCCCCCACGGCGGCCGCCACGCCTCACGTCAAGAAGTCTAAGTCGCGTAAGTCACTGCTGCCTTTCAAGACCCCATTTAAGTTTAAGACATCCACTAAAGTTTAATGAGTTGTAAGAGTTTGATGATCTCTTAATTTTGATAAATAGTGTAATTGATTAGTTCAATAGTGAGTAGCATTTGGTTGTGGTGTATTATGTAATAGTTGTAGTTGTAAGGTTTGCAATGTTGAGCTTCCCGCAGTGTCTTGTCAGATAGTTAGAGGAGCGTGGGAGACTGCCCACAAGTGTGGACATCACCTCAATCACTGGTGACATTCCACTTTGTGTGAAAATTGTTTTCACTTCTTAAGTAGTTTGATGTAATGATAAGTAATAATTATAATGAATGTATAATGTTATACGGACAACACCCACCCTAACCCTAGAATAGACATATGTAGCACTATACATATAATTATTGTATAAAACATCTGAATTGTAATAAATATATACAAATGGTGTATTATCATATACATTACTTTATGTAGCAGAGTATCAGCTGCAATTGTTACCATTCTGAACATAGTTTTAGCTTCTAATTATATTAATACATAAATACCTACTTTTATATACACAATTATAACTTGCTATGTCCATAAGAGAGATCTAGTTATTATATAATTTGATATGTATATTTGCAATATAATTTTGTAGTCTGAGCGTCTTCCACATTGAGATTATGTAAACTTAGATACTAATTTAATATAATAACTATTTACTAATATTTTAGTTAAATCATATTATTATTGTATTGCCATATTATGTGTATATTTGGCTTGGATGTTCATCAATTACCTCGCGGAGGCATTGTGTACATTTTAATTGTAGGGTAAGTTAATTAATGATAAATAAAATAAAGTTTAAAAACCTCATTTGTCTGTTTTATTTGTCATCACACTATCACTGCTCACTTGCTCAGTTCACCATCATATAATAAAGGTATCTATTTGTGTTGTGATTTTCGAATTGATAATATTCATTTCTCATACATAATATACTTCTTGTTATTCATATAAATATTCATAATTTGACATGATTATCTTTTCCAATTCAATTGTATCATTAATAATTTAATAATTAAAACACTGATTTATCTTGGTATGACACAGTTGCTAGATTTAAATATATGAATACCCAACTAAGTGTCCATACACTCGTACATGGCCAAAGCTTAAGAGTTCCATTATTACAACCTGAGCCTGAGTCACACTCTATTTGTTTGATTTTATCATGTATATACAGTTCATTGATAACTAACGGAGAATGAGAGGTTAGTGAGTGAACCAACTGAGTTTGGTTCCAAGCACATTAATGGCATATCGACGGTTGTGTGTTGTATTGTGGCAATGAGCGATGTATCGCGTTTCTCGAGTAGTCCGTTCACTAGTAGAGTTCACAGAAGGTTGAAATCATTTCTTCTTCTTGAGAGCTTTGTCGGCGCCCTCCACGAACTTCTTGGGCAGTCCGTATTTTTCTATCAACAGCTTGGCCATGAAGTGAGTCTATAATAACAATAAATATACTTCATCATCTATACTTATCTGTGAATTGGACAAAAGTTTAATATAATATTGCTTATTGACAGACAGGTGTATGCTTACATATTTAATTCTACTACTTTTGTGATACAGTTTCCTCATTATCAGAATGTAGTTTTAGGTATTTATCATTCCCATACTGTATGTTATTATATTTTTATACTAGCTGTGCCCCGCGGTTTCACCCGCGTAGATTTAGTTACATTCTTATTGTCGCAGAACCCTAATATTTTTAATAAATAAAAGTAGTCTAAGTTACTCCTTGAAACATCTGCTACCTGCCGGTAGCAGTAAAATCGGTCCAGCCGTTTCAGAGATTACCCGGAACAAACAGACAGACAGACAGAGAAAAATTTTAAAACTTGTTTTTTTTGTGTCAGTAGCGTGTATACTTTCATATGCATTTAGTGAAAAGCTGTCATTTTGGAATTACAAACAGACACTTCAATTTTATTTATCTGTATAGATTATAGTTGTACAAACTTGATATTTAAATCAAATTGGGTAATTTTTGATAAGCTTTAGGTAAGATTTTAAATGTAGTTTATTAGGCAACACCTATAAAGGTCCAGATGAGGTATAGAAGAGTGTGGGAGTGTACCTGGTCTCCCTGCAGCATGAGCTGGTCGGCCTTGGCCCCCGCCGAGCGAGTGACGCCGCACGCCGCCGCCACGCCGCGCTGGCACTCCGAGCTCAGCTCGCCCAGACGGAACCCGAACGACTCCAGGTTCGATACCAACGTCACCTGCACATGCATTTTGCTTAATATGGGCTCTTCTAGGTCCTTCTTGAATGTTTGCCTCCAAATTGTGATATTTGCCGGTAGTGTGATGAAAATTAAAAGATTTAATGCTTTCCCGACCGTTAAATTAAAAAAAACGATTTTAATGATGACATGCTGCGAGGCTTACACCCTTATCACAAAAGCATGTCTCGGTGAATCCTTGTGATATGGATTTCAAAAAGGATGGACATAGTTTTAGTGTGAGTTTTTTCTAATAGTTCTGCCACTACAGTATGTTGTGTTAGCGGTACCTTCTTGTTCCCGCTGCGTGTGACGACGGCCATGGCGACGGGCTCGAGGCGCGCCTTGCAGAGCACGGAGGTCCCGTCGCCGAACGTCACGGCCGTGGCCGCCGTCATCCTCGCCTGCACGCCGCTCATCACTGGCTCCCACTTCATACATGTCTGGGACATCACACAACCGAATTATCAACTAACCCCTCTTTTCCAAATTTAAGGAAACATAATGTGCATACCTTTGCCCATCCTATTTGTGCATTTGGGTTTATATTTTTTTTTCAGTCTCTTCCCAGTAAAAGCAAACTTCTGAACCCGCATGTGACGGTAGCATGTATAATCATGACGTTATTCATTTGAGAATACTTTGATATATTCGAATTTAATTATATTATAGGATAAGAAGCCAGGTTTTAAATGCTGACCAGGAGACTTCCACTATGCCTGTTTGCAACCGTCGCATAATTTTTTTTATTTAATTGTTTTTTTTTTTTTCATGTGGTCACATTTGTATGTAGCGATAGATAATGGCTAGGTCTCGTGGTGTATAGTGAATAGTGACCTGTTCAGGTAGTCCCAGGATGTTGGCGAGCACTCGGTCCAGTGCGAGGGCGCCCTTCTCCCGCGAGAGGCCTCTGCCCTTCACGTAGTCCGTCAGAGTGGAGCGCACTTCAGCAGGCGTTAAGGCGGTGCCCTTCCTACAAATATTCACAACGAATCATTGTGACATCATTGCTCTTACTACTTATAATTAACTTATAATAACTTATAAATAACAGATTACAGTTCAACAACTGGGCAACCAAGGGCATAAGGAAAAGTAGAGACACTTTATATGAGTTATACCACAAGAAAGCCCAAACAACTAATGTCGCTTTTCATAGTCACGTTAGAATGTACTCAAAATTATTTAAAAGAGTTTGCCAGATTGCCAAATCAAAACATATAAGTAGTGAAATTAGCCGCTCTGATGATAAAATAAAAACTGTTTGGAAAGTTATAAACAGGGAGACTGGTAGAAATAAAACTAAAGAGCAAGTAAGTAAGCTTAAAATCAATGATAGTATTATATCGGATAAGTTAGAGGTCGCAACTGCTTTTGAGAATTTTTTCGCTAACATTCCCACAGAGACTACCAAACATCTTAACTCTAGTCCGAATACAGCTGAAAGCTTATTGAAACAATCGTTACGAAAAAGCTTCCCAGATTTTAGTTTTAAACATGTACGTCCTATTGACATCATGAAGGCATTTAAATCGCTTAATATTAAAAATACGGAGGACTTATGGGGACTCTCAATTAAAAGTATCCAATCTATTATAATAACGATTGCTCCCGCATTAGCTTCTATTTTCAATTTATGTATAGATCAAGGTATATTTCCTGATATTATGAAATATAGCAAAGTAATACCGATATTTAAAGCAGGCTCTAAAGAAGATCCTTCTGATTATAGACCTATATCGATTCTTCCCGCGCTTAGCAAAATATTTGAAAAAATTCTGCTTAATCAGATGTTAGCTCACTTTAACGTACATAACATCTTGCACGATCACCAATTTGGCTTCACTAAAGGTAGATCAACAACGGACGCGGCAGCAAAATTAATAAAACACATTTTTGAGGCTTGGGAGGGCGCCTATGACGCAGTAGGAGTCTTCTGTGACCTTTCTAAAGCTTTTGACTGTGTGGATCATCGTACGCTACTTCTTAAGCTAAACTATTATGGAATTCGCGGAAATGCTCTCGACCTTTTATCCTCGTACCTATCAAATCGTCATCAGAAAGTTGGCGTCGGTGGTGTAACATCCAAGGGGTCAATAATCAAAACAGGCGTGCCGCAAGGCTCCATACTAGGCCCATTCCTGTTTCTAGCGTATATCAATGACCTACCACTTGTTGTAGAAAATATCTGTGATATTGTTCTATTTGCAGATGATACATCTTTAGTTTTCAAAGTGAGTAGAAAAGACAAAGATCTTAAGGCACTAAATGAAACTCTAACATCTGTTTCAAAATGGTTTGATGCCAATAATCTCGTTTTAAATTCTAAAAAAACAAAATGTATCCGATTTTCACCACCTAATACATCGCAAATAGATACAAATATATCATTAGTTGGGAGTCAATTGGAGTTGGTCGAAAGCACAGTATTCTTAGGTCTTACCTTAGATTCTAAATTACAATGGGGCGCCCATATTGAAGCATTGTCAAAAAAGCTTAGTTCAGCTGCGTTTGCGGTTAGAAAAATTAAACAAATGACGGATATTGATACTGCTAGATTAGTCTACTACGCTTACTTTCATAGTGTCATGTCATATGGCGTATTGTTATGGGGTTCCGCAACAGACTTAGATTCAATTTTTATACTTCAAAAGAGAGCCATCAAGGCAATATACTCGCTGGACCCCCGAGATTCTCTTAGAGATAAATTTAAAGAAATAAATATTCTCACCCTACCGTCACTGTACATTTATGAGAATTTGCTATACATGAAAAAAAATATTCATCTATTCAATTTAAACTCGGACATTCATTCAATTTCAACACGAAATAAACACAAAATTGTAGCTCCTAGATTCAGGTTAGCAAAGGTAAATAAATCATTCATGGGGAATTGTGTTCGTTTCTACAATAAAATCCCACAGTCAATAAACGCGTTAAATTATGATAAATTTAAGACACACATTAAAACTGTACTGATGAAGAAAGCTTATTATACAATTTCGGATTACATAAATGATAAAGACATATGGAATTAAAACTCTGCACAAGTAGCTCCTGGCAATGACATGGTATGCAAACATGATATGTAAATCATTTGGTATTGTTTTTACGTTTTTAATTATTATTTTTTACACATGCATGCTGATACAATTTTCACTATTGTGAATAATGTATGATGTTTTTTTTTTTTGTAATTATTATTATTTTACTGTGTAATGAAATGTACATGATGCCAGCTGAGTTTCTTGCCGGTTCTTCTCAGAAGGCTAGTTTCCGAACCGGTGGTAGATTCCTCGACGTTCATAAGTGCCTTACCAGGGCCTAAACTGAATAAATCATTTTCATTTTCATTTTCACTTGCCTGCACGTTTTCCTACAATGTAATAATGATACTTTGACAGATGTCACGCCGTCTGCGAAGATCAGGCATGTAACTTAGTCAGGAGTTTTGTACATTTTATTTCTGAACGGTGGTCTTTCACCATTTCAAGTATACATACTCGTGCATATGTGAATTTCCTCGCGATATTTCCTTCATCGTTACGCTGATGGTATAACTTTGGGAAACTTGAATTGAAATTGTTTTGAAGAAACGCTCACTTGACAGGTGCGAAGAGATCCATGACAGCTGCCGTGACGCAGTACATCTCCCTCACCAGCGGGGGCTGGTAGGTGAGGGAGGGGGCGGTGGGGGAGGGGTGTGAGGGCGCGGGGGGAGGGGAGGGAGTCACGTGGGCCCGCACGAGGGGGTGGGAGGGTTGCACGGCCACCACCGCATCCACTCCCTTCTCTATCTCGCGAACTTCAATTAGACCTTCCTAAAAATACAGAAACAATCTAAGTATACAAAGGTTCCGTTTAGTTCGTAGTAGGTATATTTCCTCCGCATAACTTCACAGAAATTAGCTTACAGCATCCTAAAAACTTAGCATGACCACCAATAAGCATCTTATAAGTAGGTAACGTTAAAAATCGAATGTAAATATCATGAGTTTTAGACCGTTTTTCTAATCTATACTCGTTAGCAATAGATAATATTTATGAGATATTTTGATTCACCTGTTGCATCGCTTCCAGGAACTTGCTCATCTTCTTGTAGGAAGACTTCTTGACGTCGAGTGTCCGTCCCTCGGGACACAGCGGGATCAGGTAGTTCCTGGCAACAACACACTCACCACTCATACGAGAGCTGCACCGCAGGGTTCATGTATGTACTGTAAAGTTTGCTACCATATTCGTCTGATACAGATACTTTGTATCTTAATATAGGCCTTTAATGCAAACATTTCTATTACAGAGCATCAGTTGGATACATATCAATTTGAAAATCTATACAGATACATAAAATTGAAGTGTCTGTTTGTAACTGCAAAATAACAGCTTTTAACTAAATGCATATGAAAGTATACACGCTACTGACACTAAAAAACCAATTTTTAAATTTTTTTTCTGTCTGTCTGTCTGTTTGTTCCGGGTAATCTTTGAAACGGCTGTACCGATTTTAACGGGACTTTTACTGGCAGGTAGCTGATGTTTCAAGGAGTAACTTAGGTTACTTTTATTTAAGCATGAAACTAAATCTACGCGGGTGAAACCGCGGGGCACAGCTAGTAGATAATAAATACCTTCAATTGATTGTTATCCTTAACTGAATTATTCGTAAGTTTACGACACACTCAAGTTGAGGTTGGACTCATCCACAAATAACACTTATTCTTAAAAGGGCTTGAATGTGTTTTAATATTTATAAATAGAGTACAGCATGGAGTTGTTATGGTCACCTGTAGAGCAGGCTGGTCTTGATGGGCAGCTCGATGTGTTTTAATATTTATAAATAGAGTACAGCATGGAGTTGTTATGGTCACCTGTAGAGCAGGCTGGTCTTGATGGGCAGCTCGATGTGTTTTAATATTTATAAATAGAGTACAGCATGGAGTTGTTATGGTCACCTGTAGAGCAGGCTGGTCTTGATGGGCAGCTCGATGTGTTTTAATATTTATAAATAGAGTACAGCATGGAGTTGTTATGGTCACCTGTAGAGCAGGCTGGTCTTGATGGGCAGCTCGATGTGTTTTAATATTTATAAATAGAGTACAGCATGGAGTTGTTATGGTCACCTGTAGAGCAGGCTGGTCTTGATGGGCAGCTCGATGTGTTTTAATATTTATAAATAGAGTACAGCATGGAGTTGTTATGGTCACCTGTAGAGCAGGCTGGTCTTGATGGGCAGCTCGATGTGTTTTAATATTTATAAATAGAGTACAGCATGGAGTTGTTATGGTCACCTGTAGAGCAGGCTGGTCTTGATGGGCAGCTCGATGTGTTTTAATATTTATAAATAGAGTACAGCATGGAGTTGTTATGGTCACCTGTAGAGCAGGCTGGTCTTGATGGGCAGCTCGATGTGTTTTAATATTTATAAATAGAGTACAGCATGGAGTTGTTATGGTCACCTGTAGAGCAGGCTGGTCTTGATGGGCAGCTCGATGTGTTTTAATATTTATAAATAGAGTACAGCATGGAGTTGTTATGGTCACCTGTAGAGCAGGCTGGTCTTGATGGGCAGCTCGATGTGTTTTAATATTTATAAATAGAGTACAGCATGGAGTTGTTATGGTCACCTGTAGAGCAGGCTGGTCTTGATGGGCAGCTCGATGTGTTTTAATATTTATAAATAGAGTACAGCATGGAGTTGTTATGGTCACCTGTAGAGCAGGCTGGTCTTGATGGGCAGCTCGATGTGTTTTAATATTTATAAATAGAGTACAGCATGGAGTTGTTATGGTCACCTGTAGAGCAGGCTGGTCTTGATGGGCAGCTCGATGTGTTTTAATATTTATAAATAGAGTACAGCATGGAGTTGTTATGGTCACCTGTAGAGCAGGCTGGTCTTGATGGGCAGCTCGATGTGTTTTAATATTTATAAATAGAGTACAGCATGGAGTTGTTATGGTCACCTGTAGAGCAGGCTGGTCTTGATGGGCAGCTCGATGTGTTTTAATATTTATAAATAGAGTACAGCATGGAGTTGTTATGGTCACCTGTAGAGCAGGCTGGTCTTGATGGGCAGCTCGATGTGTTTTAATATTTATAAATAGAGTACAGCATGGAGTTGTTATGGTCACCTGTAGAGCAGGCTGGTCTTGATGGGCAGCTCGATGTGTTTTAATATTTATAAATAGAGTACAGCATGGAGTTGTTATGGTCACCTGTAGAGCAGGCTGGTCTTGATGGGCAGCTCGATGTGTTTTAATATTTATAAATAGAGTACAGCATGGAGTTGTTATGGTCACCTGTAGAGCAGGCTGGTCTTGATGGGCAGCTCGATGTGTTTTAATATTTATAAATAGAGTACAGCATGGAGTTGTTATGGTCACCTGTAGAGCAGGCTGGTCTTGATGGGCAGCTCGATGTGTTTTAATATTTATAAATAGAGTACAGCATGGAGTTGTTATGGTCACCTGTAGAGCAGGCTGGTCTTGATGGGCAGCTCGATGTGTTTTAATATTTATAAATAGAGTACAGCATGGAGTTGTTATGGTCACCTGTAGAGCAGGCTGGTCTTGATGGGCAGCTCGATGTGTTTTAATATTTATAAATAGAGTACAGCATGGAGTTGTTATGGTCACCTGTAGAGCAGGCTGGTCTTGATGGGCAGCTCGATGTGTTTTAATATTTATAAATAGAGTACAGCATGGAGTTGTTATGGTCACCTGTAGAGCAGGCTGGTCTTGATGGGCAGCTCGATGTGTTTTAATATTTATAAATAGAGTACAGCATGGAGTTGTTATGGTCACCTGTAGAGCAGGCTGGTCTTGATGGGCAGCTCGATGTGTTTTAATATTTATAAATAGAGTACAGCATGGAGTTGTTATGGTCACCTGTAGAGCAGGCTGGTCTTGATGGGCAGCTCGATGTGTTTTAATATTTATAAATAGAGTACAGCATGGAGTTGTTATGGTCACCTGTAGAGCAGGCTGGTCTTGATGGGCAGCTCGATGTGTTTTAATATTTATAAATAGAGTACAGCATGGAGTTGTTATGGTCACCTGTAGAGCAGGCTGGTCTTGATGGGCAGCTCGATGTGTTTTAATATTTATAAATAGAGTACAGCATGGAGTTGTTATGGTCACCTGTAGAGCAGGCTGGTCTTGATGGGCAGCTCGATGTGTTTTAATATTTATAAATAGAGTACAGCATGGAGTTGTTATGGTCACCTGTAGAGCAGGCTGGTCTTGATGGGCAGCTCGATGTGTTTTAATATTTATAAATAGAGTACAGCATGGAGTTGTTATGGTCACCTGTAGAGCAGGCTGGTCTTGATGGGCAGCTCGATGTGTTTTAATATTTATAAATAGAGTACAGCATGGAGTTGTTATGGTCACCTGTAGAGCAGGCTGGTCTTGATGGGCAGCTCGATGTGTTTTAATATTTATAAATAGAGTACAGCATGGAGTTGTTATGGTCACCTGTAGAGCAGGCTGGTCTTGATGGGCAGCTCGATGTGTTTTAATATTTATAAATAGAGTACAGCATGGAGTTGTTATGGTCACCTGTAGAGCAGGCTGGTCTTGATGGGCAGCTCGATGTGTTTTAATATTTATAAATAGAGTACAGCATGGAGTTGTTATGGTCACCTGTAGAGCAGGCTGGTCTTGATGGGCAGCTCGATGTGTTTTAATATTTATAAATAGAGTACAGCATGGAGTTGTTATGGTCACCTGTAGAGCAGGCTGGTCTTGATGGGCAGCTCGATGTGTTTTAATATTTATAAATAGAGTACAGCATGGAGTTGTTATGGTCACCTGTAGAGCAGGCTGGTCTTGATGGGCAGCTCGATGTGTTTTAATATTTATAAATAGAGTACAGCATGGAGTTGTTATGGTCACCTGTAGAGCAGGCTGGTCTTGATGGGCAGCTCGATGTGTTTTAATATTTATAAATAGAGTACAGCATGGAGTTGTTATGGTCACCTGTAGAGCAGGCTGGTCTTGATGGGCAGCTCGATGTGTTTTAATATTTATAAATAGAGTACAGCATGGAGTTGTTATGGTCACCTGTAGAGCAGGCTGGTCTTGATGGGCAGCTCGATGTGTTTTAATATTTATAAATAGAGTACAGCATGGAGTTGTTATGGTCACCTGTAGAGCAGGCTGGTCTTGATGGGCAGCTCGATGTGTTTTAATATTTATAAATAGAGTACAGCATGGAGTTGTTATGGTCACCTGTAGAGCAGGCTGGTCTTGATGGGCAGCTCGATGTGTTTTAATATTTATAAATAGAGTACAGCATGGAGTTGTTATGGTCACCTGTAGAGCAGGCTGGTCTTGATGGGCAGCTCGATGTGTTTTAATATTTATAAATAGAGTACAGCATGGAGTTGTTATGGTCACCTGTAGAGCAGGCTGGTCTTGATGGGCAGCTCGATGTGTTTTAATATTTATAAATAGAGTACAGCATGGAGTTGTTATGGTCACCTGTAGAGCAGGCTGGTCTTGATGGGCAGCTCGATGTGTTTTAATATTTATAAATAGAGTACAGCATGGAGTTGTTATGGTCACCTGTAGAGCAGGCTGGTCTTGATGGGCAGCTCGATGTGTTTTAATATTTATAAATAGAGTACAGCATGGAGTTGTTATGGTCACCTGTAGAGCAGGCTGGTCTTGATGGGCAGCTCGATGTGTTTTAATATTTATAAATAGAGTACAGCATGGAGTTGTTATGGTCACCTGTAGAGCAGGCTGGTCTTGATGGGCAGCTCGATGTGTTTTAATATTTATAAATAGAGTACAGCATGGAGTTGTTATGGTCACCTGTAGAGCAGGCTGGTCTTGATGGGCAGCTCGATGTGTTTTAATATTTATAAATAGAGTACAGCATGGAGTTGTTATGGTCACCTGTAGAGCAGGCTGGTCTTGATGGGCAGCTCGATGTGTTTTAATATTTATAAATAGAGTACAGCATGGAGTTGTTATGGTCACCTGTAGAGCAGGCTGGTCTTGATGGGCAGCTCGATGTGTTTTAATATTTATAAATAGAGTACAGCATGGAGTTGTTATGGTCACCTGTAGAGCAGGCTGGTCTTGATGGGCAGCTCGATGTGTTTTAATATTTATAAATAGAGTACAGCATGGAGTTGTTATGGTCACCTGTAGAGCAGGCTGGTCTTGATGGGCAGCTCGATGTGTTTTAATATTTATAAATAGAGTACAGCATGGAGTTGTTATGGTCACCTGTAGAGCAGGCTGGTCTTGATGGGCAGCTCGATGTGTTTTAATATTTATAAATAGAGTACAGCATGGAGTTGTTATGGTCACCTGTAGAGCAGGCTGGTCTTGATGGGCAGCTCGATGTGTTTTAATATTTATAAATAGAGTACAGCATGGAGTTGTTATGGTCACCTGTAGAGCAGGCTGGTCTTGATGGGCAGCTCGATGTGTTTTAATATTTATAAATAGAGTACAGCATGGAGTTGTTATGGTCACCTGTAGAGCAGGCTGGTCTTGATGGGCAGCTCGATGTGTTTTAATATTTATAAATAGAGTACAGCATGGAGTTGTTATGGTCACCTGTAGAGCAGGCTGGTCTTGATGGGCAGCTCGATGTGTTTTAATATTTATAAATAGAGTACAGCATGGAGTTGTTATGGTCACCTGTAGAGCAGGCTGGTCTTGATGGGCAGCTCGATGTGTTTTAATATTTATAAATAGAGTACAGCATGGAGTTGTTATGGTCACCTGTAGAGCAGGCTGGTCTTGATGGGCAGCTCGATGTGTTTTAATATTTATAAATAGAGTACAGCATGGAGTTGTTATGGTCACCTGTAGAGCAGGCTGGTCTTGATGGGCAGCTCGATGTGTTTTAATATTTATAAATAGAGTACAGCATGGAGTTGTTATGGTCACCTGTAGAGCAGGCTGGTCTTGATGGGCAGCTCGATGTGTTTTAATATTTATAAATAGAGTACAGCATGGAGTTGTTATGGTCACCTGTAGAGCAGGCTGGTCTTGATGGGCAGCTCGATGTGTTTTAATATTTATAAATAGAGTACAGCATGGAGTTGTTATGGTCACCTGTAGAGCAGGCTGGTCTTGATGGGCAGCTCGATGTGTTTTAATATTTATAAATAGAGTACAGCATGGAGTTGTTATGGTCACCTGTAGAGCAGGCTGGTCTTGATGGGCAGCTCGATGTGTTTTAATATTTATAAATAGAGTACAGCATGGAGTTGTTATGGTCACCTGTAGAGCAGGCTGGTCTTGATGGGCAGCTCGATGTGTTTTAATATTTATAAATAGAGTACAGCATGGAGTTGTTATGGTCACCTGTAGAGCAGGCTGGTCTTGATGGGCAGCTCGATGTGTTTTAATATTTATAAATAGAGTACAGCATGGAGTTGTTATGGTCACCTGTAGAGCAGGCTGGTCTTGATGGGCAGCTCGATGTGTTTTAATATTTATAAATAGAGTACAGCATGGAGTTGTTATGGTCACCTGTAGAGCAGGCTGGTCTTGATGGGCAGCTCGATGTGTTTTAATATTTATAAATAGAGTACAGCATGGAGTTGTTATGGTCACCTGTAGAGCAGGCTGGTCTTGATGGGCAGCTCGATGTGTTTTAATATTTATAAATAGAGTACAGCATGGAGTTGTTATGGTCACCTGTAGAGCAGGCTGGTCTTGATGGGCAGCTCGATGTGTTTTAATATTTATAAATAGAGTACAGCATGGAGTTGTTATGGTCACCTGTAGAGCAGGCTGGTCTTGATGGGCAGCTCGATGTGTTTTAATATTTATAAATAGAGTACAGCATGGAGTTGTTATGGTCACCTGTAGAGCAGGCTGGTCTTGATGGGCAGCTCGATGTGTTTTAATATTTATAAATAGAGTACAGCATGGAGTTGTTATGGTCACCTGTAGAGCAGGCTGGTCTTGATGGGCAGCTCGATGTGTTTTAATATTTATAAATAGAGTACAGCATGGAGTTGTTATGGTCACCTGTAGAGCAGGCTGGTCTTGATGGGCAGCTCGATGTGTTTTAATATTTATAAATAGAGTACAGCATGGAGTTGTTATGGTCACCTGTAGAGCAGGCTGGTCTTGATGGGCAGCTCGATGTGTTTTAATATTTATAAATAGAGTACAGCATGGAGTTGTTATGGTCACCTGTAGAGCAGGCTGGTCTTGATGGGCAGCTCGATGTGTTTTAATATTTATAAATAGAGTACAGCATGGAGTTGTTATGGTCACCTGTAGAGCAGGCTGGTCTTGATGGGCAGCTCGATGTGTTTTAATATTTATAAATAGAGTACAGCATGGAGTTGTTATGGTCACCTGTAGAGCAGGCTGGTCTTGATGGGCAGCTCGATGTGTTTTAATATTTATAAATAGAGTACAGCATGGAGTTGTTATGGTCACCTGTAGAGCAGGCTGGTCTTGATGGGCAGCTCGATGTGTTTTAATATTTATAAATAGAGTACAGCATGGAGTTGTTATGGTCACCTGTAGAGCAGGCTGGTCTTGATGGGCAGCTCGATGTGTTTTAATATTTATAAATAGAGTACAGCATGGAGTTGTTATGGTCACCTGTAGAGCAGGCTGGTCTTGATGGGCAGCTCGATGTGTTTTAATATTTATAAATAGAGTACAGCATGGAGTTGTTATGGTCACCTGTAGAGCAGGCTGGTCTTGATGGGCAGCTCGATGTGTTTTAATATTTATAAATAGAGTACAGCATGGAGTTGTTATGGTCACCTGTAGAGCAGGCTGGTCTTGATGGGCAGCTCGATGTGTTTTAATATTTATAAATAGAGTACAGCATGGAGTTGTTATGGTCACCTGTAGAGCAGGCTGGTCTTGATGGGCAGCTCGATGTGTTTTAATATTTATAAATAGAGTACAGCATGGAGTTGTTATGGTCACCTGTAGAGCAGGCTGGTCTTGATGGGCAGCTCGATGTGTTTTAATATTTATAAATAGAGTACAGCATGGAGTTGTTATGGTCACCTGTAGAGCAGGCTGGTCTTGATGGGCAGCTCGATGTGTTTTAATATTTATAAATAGAGTACAGCATGGAGTTGTTATGGTCACCTGTAGAGCAGGCTGGTCTTGATGGGCAGCTCGATGTGTTTTAATATTTATAAATAGAGTACAGCATGGAGTTGTTATGGTCACCTGTAGAGCAGGCTGGTCTTGATGGGCAGCTCGATGTGTTTTAATATTTATAAATAGAGTACAGCATGGAGTTGTTATGGTCACCTGTAGAGCAGGCTGGTCTTGATGGGCAGCTCGATGTGTTTTAATATTTATAAATAGAGTACAGCATGGAGTTGTTATGGTCACCTGTAGAGCAGGCTGGTCTTGATGGGCAGCTCGATGTGTTTTAATATTTATAAATAGAGTACAGCATGGAGTTGTTATGGTCACCTGTAGAGCAGGCTGGTCTTGATGGGCAGCTCGATGTGTTTTAATATTTATAAATAGAGTACAGCATGGAGTTGTTATGGTCACCTGTAGAGCAGGCTGGTCTTGATGGGCAGCTCGATGTGTTTTAATATTTATAAATAGAGTACAGCATGGAGTTGTTATGGTCACCTGTAGAGCAGGCTGGTCTTGATGGGCAGCTCGATGTGTTTTAATATTTATAAATAGAGTACAGCATGGAGTTGTTATGGTCACCTGTAGAGCAGGCTGGTCTTGATGGGCAGCTCGATGTGTTTTAATATTTATAAATAGAGTACAGCATGGAGTTGTTATGGTCACCTGTAGAGCAGGCTGGTCTTGATGGGCAGCTCGATGTGTTTTAATATTTATAAATAGAGTACAGCATGGAGTTGTTATGGTCACCTGTAGAGCAGGCTGGTCTTGATGGGCAGCTCGATGTGTTTTAATATTTATAAATAGAGTACAGCATGGAGTTGTTATGGTCACCTGTAGAGCAGGCTGGTCTTGATGGGCAGCTCGATGTGTTTTAATATTTATAAATAGAGTACAGCATGGAGTTGTTATGGTCACCTGTAGAGCAGGCTGGTCTTGATGGGCAGCTCGATGTGTTTTAATATTTATAAATAGAGTACAGCATGGAGTTGTTATGGTCACCTGTAGAGCAGGCTGGTCTTGATGGGCAGCTCGATGTGTTTTAATATTTATAAATAGAGTACAGCATGGAGTTGTTATGGTCACCTGTAGAGCAGGCTGGTCTTGATGGGCAGCTCGATGTGTTTTAATATTTATAAATAGAGTACAGCATGGAGTTGTTATGGTCACCTGTAGAGCAGGCTGGTCTTGATGGGCAGCTCGATGTGTTTTAATATTTATAAATAGAGTACAGCATGGAGTTGTTATGGTCACCTGTAGAGCAGGCTGGTCTTGATGGGCAGCTCGATGTGTTTTAATATTTATAAATAGAGTACAGCATGGAGTTGTTATGGTCACCTGTAGAGCAGGCTGGTCTTGATGGGCAGCTCGATGTGTTTTAATATTTATAAATAGAGTACAGCATGGAGTTGTTATGGTCACCTGTAGAGCAGGCTGGTCTTGATGGGCAGCTCGATGTGTTTTAATATTTATAAATAGAGTACAGCATGGAGTTGTTATGGTCACCTGTAGAGCAGGCTGGTCTTGATGGGCAGCTCGATGTGTTTTAATATTTATAAATAGAGTACAGCATGGAGTTGTTATGGTCACCTGTAGAGCAGGCTGGTCTTGATGGGCAGCTCGATGTGTTTTAATATTTATAAATAGAGTACAGCATGGAGTTGTTATGGTCACCTGTAGAGCAGGCTGGTCTTGATGGGCAGCTCGATGTGTTTTAATATTTATAAATAGAGTACAGCATGGAGTTGTTATGGTCACCTGTAGAGCAGGCTGGTCTTGATGGGCAGCTCGATGTGTTTTAATATTTATAAATAGAGTACAGCATGGAGTTGTTATGGTCACCTGTAGAGCAGGCTGGTCTTGATGGGCAGCTCGATGTGTTTTAATATTTATAAATAGAGTACAGCATGGAGTTGTTATGGTCACCTGTAGAGCAGGCTGGTCTTGATGGGCAGCTCGATGTGTTTTAATATTTATAAATAGAGTACAGCATGGAGTTGTTATGGTCACCTGTAGAGCAGGCTGGTCTTGATGGGCAGCTCGATGTGTTTTAATATTTATAAATAGAGTACAGCATGGAGTTGTTATGGTCACCTGTAGAGCAGGCTGGTCTTGATGGGCAGCTCGATGTGTTTTAATATTTATAAATAGAGTACAGCATGGAGTTGTTATGGTCACCTGTAGAGCAGGCTGGTCTTGATGGGCAGCTCGATGTGTTTTAATATTTATAAATAGAGTACAGCATGGAGTTGTTATGGTCACCTGTAGAGCAGGCTGGTCTTGATGGGCAGCTCGATGTGTTTTAATATTTATAAATAGAGTACAGCATGGAGTTGTTATGGTCACCTGTAGAGCAGGCTGGTCTTGATGGGCAGCTCGATGTGTTTTAATATTTATAAATAGAGTACAGCATGGAGTTGTTATGGTCACCTGTAGAGCAGGCTGGTCTTGATGGGCAGCTCGATGTGTTTTAATATTTATAAATAGAGTACAGCATGGAGTTGTTATGGTCACCTGTAGAGCAGGCTGGTCTTGATGGGCAGCTCGATGTGTTTTAATATTTATAAATAGAGTACAGCATGGAGTTGTTATGGTCACCTGTAGAGCAGGCTGGTCTTGATGGGCAGCTCGATGTGTTTTAATATTTATAAATAGAGTACAGCATGGAGTTGTTATGGTCACCTGTAGAGCAGGCTGGTCTTGATGGGCAGCTCGATGTGTTTTAATATTTATAAATAGAGTACAGCATGGAGTTGTTATGGTCACCTGTAGAGCAGGCTGGTCTTGATGGGCAGCTCGATGTGTTTTAATATTTATAAATAGAGTACAGCATGGAGTTGTTATGGTCACCTGTAGAGCAGGCTGGTCTTGATGGGCAGCTCGATGTGTTTTAATATTTATAAATAGAGTACAGCATGGAGTTGTTATGGTCACCTGTAGAGCAGGCTGGTCTTGATGGGCAGCTCGATGTGTTTTAATATTTATAAATAGAGTACAGCATGGAGTTGTTATGGTCACCTGTAGAGCAGGCTGGTCTTGATGGGCAGCTCGATGTGTTTTAATATTTATAAATAGAGTACAGCATGGAGTTGTTATGGTCACCTGTAGAGCAGGCTGGTCTTGATGGGCAGCTCGATGTGTTTTAATATTTATAAATAGAGTACAGCATGGAGTTGTTATGGTCACCTGTAGAGCAGGCTGGTCTTGATGGGCAGCTCGATGTGTTTTAATATTTATAAATAGAGTACAGCATGGAGTTGTTATGGTCACCTGTAGAGCAGGCTGGTCTTGATGGGCAGCTCGATGTGTTTTAATATTTATAAATAGAGTACAGCATGGAGTTGTTATGGTCACTGTAGAGCAGGCTGGTCTTGATGGGCAGCTCGATGTGTTTTAATATTTATAAATAGAGTACAGCATGGAGTTGTTATGGTCACCTGTAGAGCAGGCTGGTCTTGATGGGCAGCTCGATGTGTTTTAATATTTATAAATAGAGTACAGCATGGAGTTGTTATGGTCACCTGTAGAGCAGGCTGGTCTTGATGGGCAGCTCGATGTGTTTTTAATATTTATAAATAGAGTACAGCATGGAGTTGTTATGGTTATGGTCACCTGTAGAGCAGGCTGGTCTTGATGGGCAGCTCGATGTGTTTTAATATTTATAAATAGAGTACAGCATGAGTTGTATGGTCACCTGTAGAGCAGGCTGGTCTTGATGGGCAGCTCGATGTGTTTTTAATTATTTATAAATAGAGTACAGCATGGAGTTGTTATGGTCACCTGTAGAGCAGGCTGGTCTTGATGGGCAGCTCGATGTGTTTTAATATTTATAAATAGAGTACAGCATGGAGTTGTTATGGTCACCTGTAGAGCAGCTGGTCTTGATGGGCAGCTCGATGTGTTTTAATATTTATAAATAGAGTACAGCATGGAGTTGTTATGGTCACCTGTAGAGCAGGCTGGTCTTGATGGGCAGCTCGATGTGTTTTAATATTTATAAATAGAGTACAGCATGTAGTTGTTTATGGTCACCTGTAGAGCAGCTGGTCTTGATGGGCAGCTCGATGTGTTTTAATATTTATAAATAGATACAGCATGGAGTTGTTATGGTCACCTGTAGAGCAGGCTGGTCTTGATGGGCAGCTCGATGTGTTTTAATATTTATAAATAGAGTACAGCATGGAGTTGTTATGGTCACCTGTAGAGCAGGCTGGTCTTGATGGGCAGCTCGATGTGTTTTAATATTTATAAATAGAGTACAGCATGGAGTTGTTATGGTCACCTGTAGAGCAGGCTGGTCTTGATGGGCAGCTCGATGTGTTTTAATATTTATAAATAGAGTACAGCATGGAGTTGTTATGGTCACCTGTAGAGCAGGCTGGTCTTGATGGGCAGCTCGATGTGTTTTAATATTTATAAATAGAGTACAGCATGGAGTTGTTATGGTCACCTGTAGAGCAGGCTGGTCTTTGATGGGCAGCTCGATGTGTTTTAATATTTATAAATAGAGTACAGCATGGAGTTGTTATGGTCACCTGTAGAGGCAGCTGGTCTTGATGGGCAGCTCGATGTGTTTTAATATTTATAAATAGAGTACAGCATGGAGTTGTTATGGTCACCTGTAGAGCAGGCTGGTCTTGATGGGCAGCTCGATGTGTTTTAATATTTATAAATAGAGTACAGCATGGAGTTGTTATGGTCACCTGTAGAGGCAGGCTGGTCTTGATGGGCAGCTCGATGTGTTTTTAATATTTATAAATAGAGTACAGCATGGAGTTGTTTGGTCACCTGTAGAGCAGGCTGGTCTTGATGGGCAGCTCGATGTGTTTTAATATTTATAAATAGAGTACAGCCATGGAGTTGTTATGGTCACCTGTAGAGCAGGCTGGTCTTGATGGGCAGCTCGATGTGTTTTAATATTTATAAATAGAGTACAGCATGGAGTTGTTATGGTCACCTGTAGAGCAGGCTGGTCTTGATGGGCAGCTCGATGTGTTTTAATATTTATAAATAGAGTACAGCATGGAGTTGTTATGGTCACCTGTAGAGCAGGCTGGTCTTGATGGGCAGCTCGATGTGTTTTAATATTATAAATAGAGTACAGCATGGAGTTGTTATGGTCACCTGTAGAGCAGGCTGGTCTTGATGGGCAGCTCGATGTGTTTTAATATTTATAAATAGAGTACAGCATGGAGTTGTTTATGGTCACCTGTAGAGCAGGCTGGTCTTGATGGGCAGCTCGATGTGTTTTAATATTTATAAATAGAGTACAGCATGGAGTTGTTATGGTCACCTGTAGAGCAGGCTGTCTTGATGGGCAGCTCGATGTGTTTTAATATTTATAATAGAGTACAGCATGGAGTTGTTATGGTCACCTGTAGAGCAGGCTGGTCTTGATGGGCAGCTCGATGTGTTTTAATATTTATAAATAGAGTACAGCATGGAGTTGTTATGGTCACCTGTAGAGCAGGCTGGTCTTGATGGGGCAGCTCGATGTGTTTTAATATTTATAAATAGAGTACAGCATGGAGTTGTTTATGGTCACCTGTAGAGCAGGCTGGTCTTGATGGGCAGCTCGATGTGTTTTAATATTTATAAATAGAGTACAGCATGGAGTTGTTATGGTCACCTGTAGAGCAGGCTGGTCTTGATGGGCAGCTCGATGTGTTTTAATATTTATAAATAGAGTACAGCATGGAGTTGTTATGGTCACCTGTAGAGCAGGCTGGTCTTGATGGGCAGCTCGATGTTGTTTTAATATTTATAAATAGAGTACAGCATGGAGTTGTTATGGTCACCTGTAGAGCAGGCTGGTCTTGATGGGCAGCTCGATGTGTTTTAATATTTATAAATAGAGTACAGCATGGAGTTGTTATGGTCACCTGTAGAGCAGGGCTGGTCTTGATGGGCAGCTCGATGTGTTTTAATATTTATAAATAGAGTACAGCATGGAGTTGTTATGGTCACCTGTAGAGCAGGCCTGGTCTTGATGGGCAGCTCGATGTGTTTTAATATTTATAAATAGAGTACAGCATGGAGTTGTTATGGTCACCTGTAGAGCAGGCTGGTCTTGATGGGCAGCTCGATGTGTTTTAATATTTATAAATAGAGTACAGCATGGAGTTGTTATGGTCACCTGTAGAGCAGGCTGGTCTTGATGGGCAGCTCGATGTGTTTTAATATTTTATAAATAGAGTACAGCATGGAGTTGTTATGGTCACCTGTAGAGCAGGCTGGTCTTGATGGGCAGCTCGATGTGTTTTAATATTTATAAATAGAGTACAGCATGGAGTTGTTATGGTCACCTGTAGAGCAGGCTGGTCTTGATGGGCAGCTCGATGTGTTTTAATATTTATAAATAGAGTACAGCATGGAGTTGTTATGGTCACCTGTAGAGCAGGCTGGTCTTGATGGGCAGCTCGATGTGTTTTAATATTTATAAATAGAGTACAGCATGGAGTTGTTATGGTCACCTGTAGAGCAGGCTGGTCTTGATGGGCAGCTCGATGTGTTTTATATTTATAAATAGAGTACAGCATGGAGTTGTTATGGTCACCTGTAGAGCAGCTGGTCTTGATGGGCAGCTCGATGTGTTTTAATATTTATAAATAGAGTACAGCATGGAGTTGTTATGGTCACCTGTAGAGCAGGCTGGTCTTGATGGGCAGCTCGATGTGTTTTAATATTTATAAATAGAGTACAGCATGAGTTGTTATGGTCACCTGTAGAGCAGGCTGGTCTTGATGGGCAGCTCGATGTGTTTTAATATTTATAAATAGAGTACAGCATGGAGTTGTTATGGTCACCTGTAGAGCAGGCTGGTCTTGATGGGCAGCTCGATGTGTTTTAATATTTATAAATAGAGTACAGCATGGAGTTGTTATGGTCACCTGTAGAGCAGGGCTGGTCTTGATGGGCAGCTCGATGTGTTTTAATATTTATAAATAGAGTACAGCATGGAGTTGTTATGGTCACCTGTAGAGCAGGCTGGTCTTGATGGGCAGCTCGATGTGTTTTAATATTTATAAATAGAGTACAGCATGGAGTTGTTATGGTCACCTGTAGAGCAGGCTGGTCTTGATGGGCAGCTCGATGTGTTTTAATATTTATAAATAGAGTACAGCATGGAGTTGTTATGGTCACCTGTAGAGCAGGCTGGTCTTGATGGGCAGCTCGATGTGTTTTAATATTTATAAATAGAGTACAGCATGGAGTTGTTATGGTCACCTGTAGAGCAGGCTGGTCTTGATGGGCAGCTCGATGTGTTTTAATATTTATAAATAGAGTACAGCATGGAGTTGTTATGGTCACCTGTAGAGCAGGCTGGTCTTGATGGGCAGCTCGATGTGTTTTTAATATTTATAAATAGAGTACAGCATGGAGTTGTTATGGTCACCTGTAGAGCAGGCTGGTCTTGATGGGCAGCTCGATGTGTTTTAATATTTATAAATAGAGTACAGCATGGAGTTGTTATGGTCACCTGTAGAGCAGGCTGGTCTTGATGGGCAGCTCGATGTGTTTTAATATTTATAAATAGAGTACAGCATGGAGTTGTTATGGTCACCTGTAGAGCAGGCTGGTCTTGATGGGCAGCTCGATGTGTTTTAATATTTATAAATAGAGTACAGCATGGAGTTGTTATGGTCACCTGTAGAGCAGGCTGGTCTTGATGGGCAGCTCGATGTGTTTTAATATTTATAAATAGAGTACAGCATGGAGTTGTTATGGTCACCTGTAGAGCAGGCTGGTCTTGATGGGCAGCTCGATGTGTTTTAATATTTATAAATAGAGTACAGCATGGAGTTGTTATGGTCACCTGTAGAGCAGGCTGGTCTTGATGGGCAGCTCGATGTGTTTTAATATTTATAAATAGAGTACAGCATGGAGTTGTTATGGTCACCTGTAGAGCAGGCTGGTCTTGATGGGCAGCTCGATGTGTTTTAATATTTATAAATAGAGTACAGCATGGAGTTGTTATGGTCACCTGTAGAGCAGGCTGGTCTTGATGGGCAGCTCGATGTGTTTTAATATTTATAAATAGAGTACAGCATGGAGTTGTTATGGTCACCTGTAGAGCAGGCTGGTCTTGATGGGCAGCTCGATGTGTTTTAATATTTATAAATAGAGTACAGCATGGAGTTGTTATGGTCACCTGTAGAGCAGGCTGGTCTTGATGGGCAGCTCGATGTGTTTTAATATTTATAAATAGAGTACAGCATGGAGTTGTTATGGTCACCTGTAGAGCAGGCTGGTCTTGATGGGCAGCTCGATGTGTTTTAATATTTATAAATAGAGTACAGCATGGAGTTGTTATGGTCACCTGTAGAGCAGGCTGGTCTTGATGGGCAGCTCGATGTGTTTTAATATTTATAAATAGAGTACAGCATGGAGTTGTTATGGTCACCTGTAGAGCAGGCTGGTCTTGATGGGCAGCTCGATGTGTTTTAATATTTATAAATAGAGTACAGCATGGAGTTGTTATGGTCACCTGTAGAGCAGGCTGGTCTTGATGGGCAGCTCGATGTGTTTTAATATTTATAAATAGAGTACAGCATGGAGTTGTTATGGTCACCTGTAGAGCAGGCTGGTCTTGATGGGCAGCTCGATGTGTTTTAATATTTATAAATAGAGTACAGCATGGAGTTGTATGGTCACCTGTAGAGCAGGCTGGTCTTGATGGGCAGCTCGATGTGTTTTAATATTTATAAATAGAGTACAGCATGGAGTTGTTATGGTCACCTGTAGAGCAGGCTGGTCTTGATGGGCAGCTCGATGTGTTTTAATATTTATAAATAGAGTACAGCATGGAGTTGTTATGGTCACCTGTAGAGCAGGCTGGTCTTGATGGGCAGCTCGATGTGTTTTAATATTTATAAATAGAGTACAGCATGGAGTTGTTATGGTCACCTGTAGAGCAGGCTGGTCTTGATGGGCAGCTCGATGTGTTTTAATATTTATAAATAGAGTACAGCATGGAGTTGTTATGGTCACCTGTAGAGCAGGCTGGTCTTGATGGGCAGCTCGATGTGTTTTAATATTTATAAATAGAGTACAGCATGGAGTTGTTATGGTCACCTGTAGAGCCGGCTGGTCTTGATGGGCAGCTCGATGTGTTTTAATATTATAAATAGAGTACAGCATGGAGTTGTTATGGTCACCTGTTAG